>MU376312.1:32501-82555 GCA_022495205.1 Hypoxylon sp. FL1150 | reverse complement strand
TTATTTTTTAAATTAATAAAAATAACTTAAAATTTATATAAAAATAAATAATTAAATAAATAATAATTTAATTAATTTAATTAATTAAAATATAATTTTTTAAATTAAAGATAATAAATATTAATAATTCCATTTTATAAAAGTAATTATTTTAATTAAAAAGCATAATTAACATAAAAAATCTTATATTAATTTCCTAGGGATTATAATCTTAATTTAAAAGATTAAAAAATCTAATAATAATCAATTATTATAATAAAAAATATTTATTTATTTTTATTTAAAGGATTAAAAAAACTAATAATAATTAATTATTATGATAAAAAGCCTTTCTTTTTATTATTTAAAAAATCAAAAAAACTAATAATAATTAATTATTATGATAAAAAGCTTTTTTTTTATTAGTTTAAAAGATTAAAAAATAATAATAATTAATTATTATAATAAAAAATAGTTTTTTTATTTTAAAAAACCTAAAAATTAATTAAGTAAAAGGTAAATTCTTAGCTATTATATTTTTTATTTATTATAAAACTATATATATAAAAAATATATATATATAAAATCTATTTCATTTATTCCTAAATAAATAAAATATATATATAATTAAATAATTATTAAAAAATTAGATTTTACTTTTATAATTATTTATTATTATTAATAACCCTAGGAAATATATTATAATTTACTATTTAAAAACTTAGTTAATTAATTGATTTAATCTAAAGTTTATTTATAAAAAATTCGCTAGGAATATATACCGCTAATTAAATTCTAAAAAATATAATAATTTTTTTAATTTCTTAATCATAAAAGCTATTGTTATTTGCTATTAGTAAGTGCTTAACGCGATATATTTATAAATATATTTTATTTTATTTTTTATTGATTTTTTTTATTTTTTTTATTAATTTTTTTTTATAATTTTTTACGATATTAAAATTTTATTAAAAAATTATTTAATTTTAATTATTTTAATTTTTATAATATATATATTTAAATTAAAAATTTTTATAATTTTTATATATTTATTTTTATTTTTTATTAATAATAACATATAATATTATAATTATTTTATTTTTATTATATATATTATTATTATTAATTTTAAATATATTATTTTTCGATATAATTTTAGATTTTATTTTTTAATAAATTTAATTAATATAATAAAAAATCAAAGATTTTAAATTATATTAAAAATATATTTTTAATTTAAATTAAAATAATAATAATTTAAAAAAATTTAAAATTATTTAAATTTATTAATAATAATAATAATTTTTTAGAATAATTTTTAAACGATATATATAATTATTATTTTAAATTTAAAAATAATCATAATATTAATTTTTAATTTTTAAAAATAAATGATAAATTTTTATATTTTATAATAATTTTTAAATATATTTATTTAATAAATATAACGAATATTTTTTATTTAAATTTTTTTATATAATAAATAATTTTATTATTTATTTATAAATAAATTTTTAATTATTAAATAAATTTCTATTAAAATATATAATATATAAAATATAATTTAAATTTTATATAATAATAATTTATTAATAATATATTATATTTTTATAATTTATTATTAAATTATTTTTATAATAAATAAAATTTAAAAATAATATTATATTAAATATTATAATTTCTTTTAATTATAATAAAAATATTTATTTAAAATAATAAATAATAAATAAAATTAAAATTAATAAATTATTATTTAATTTTTTTTTATTTTAAATTTTATTATTTATTTAAAATAATTTAAAAATAAAAAACTTTATGATTATATAAATTCCGAATCGTTTATTAATAAAAGACTAAAAAAATAAAAAAAAAAAAACGCGTCATTGGCGGGATTATAATTTGCTTACGTGATATTACTTACGTATTACTTTGCATTACAAAATAGCTATGACTAATAAGTTTGATTTGTCTTTAAATTTCAATCGGTAATTTATTTTCGGTTTAAATTAAATCGCGGATATATTTTTCAAATAAACTTAGAGCATGTTCGCGACGGCTTTACATATACCAATCTAATTCGATTGCAAAAATTCCATATTAAAATAAAACGTAAATTATAAATATCATAATAATTATATTAGAAAAATAAATTATAAGTATATTTGAAAAGGCCTTATGCCTTATATATATATATATTATTATAAATATAAGGCGTATTAGCTTTTAAATTATATAATTTTTATTTTAATATTTTTATTTAAATTATACTTATATATATATTTATTTTTATAATTTTGTATTTTTCTTTTTTATAATTTATATGTAAAATATATAAATATATAAATATATATATGTGTATATAATTTATATAAATTTAAGAAATATATTTTTAAGAAAAAAATATATATATATAAATTCCTATTAATTATAATTTTTTTTAAAATATCTTATAGAAATTATTAAAATATTCCTTGATATTTATATTTTTATTTGGTTTATAACTATAATCTTAAAATATTTTTAAATCAAATAAATATATTTTTAAATAATAATTTAATTAAATTATTTATTATTTATTTTAATATATAAATATATTAAAAGTTTATTTTATTATTTTATTATTTTTTTTAAGTAAAATATATATTAATTTTAATATGTTTAATTTAAAAATAATATTATAAGTTTTTTATTAAAATCATTACCTTTTAATTATCATTATAAATAATTATAATTATTATATAATTTTTATTAATATTTAACTTAGCGAATAAGTTTTAAAACCATATGGTTTTTTTTATAGCATTAATTATCCTTTTATATTTTAATTTATAAGTAAATATAATTACTATTAATTACTATTTTAATAATTAATTAATAATGCTATTATTAATTTTAAAAATGTAATTTAAAATTAAACATTAAAATTATATATATTTAATATAATTTATATTTATTTATTTTATAAAATTTTCTAAGTTATTTTAATAAATTAATTTATAATCTATTATATTTTTAAAATATTTAAGAATTTTCTTTATAATTTTAATATAATTTTTTATAGGATTTTTCATATATTAATTAAAATAAAAAATAAAATAAATTATATTTAATTTAATGCTTATTATAATATATATTAAGTAATTAATAATTTTAATATATCATTTAATAGTTTTTATATTAACTTTGAAAATCTTAGTAAACTTATTAATTTTAATAATATTTATAAATATTAATATTAAGTTATTATCCTAATACTTTAAATCCCTAATAATTTTTTTAAAATAAACTTTCTAGTTGAAATATATGGTTTTATTTATCTTATTTTTTATAATAATTATTCCTAAGTAATAAAAATAAAAATTAAAATTAAATATCTTAAATTTCTTAGCTAATTGTTATTTAATTTAAATTATCTTATCTTTAGAAAGTCTAATAATTAATAAATTATTTATATATATAATAATATATATATATCTTTTAATAAATATATTAATATTAAAATTAAATGCTATAAATCTTAGCATTTCAAAATATATTACTAATATTTTATATTATATCTTAGATATTTATTTTAGATTATATAAAATTTTATTAAATTTGTAATATTATTTAATACCATTTTTAAAATTTAATAATTATTCGATATAAATTTTTTTATTTATATTTTTATATAAAAAAATAATTATAATATCTATCTATTTAAATTCAAAATCTAAGGTAATTACTAAGATAAATATAATTTTATAATTCATAGATTTAACTATTAAAATAAAAATATTAATATAATTAAATTTTTTAATTTATTTAAAGCTTTATATTACCCATCATACTTTATAATAAATAATTTACCTTTTAGTTTTTCTTTTAATTTTATAAACCCATTTACTAAATAATAATTTCTTTTTTATTAATAATTTATAAAATATCTAAGTTTAATTATTTATTAAAGATTAATATTTTATATGTATAGCTTAATATTACTCATAGCTCTTAATATTTTTCATAATTTATATATAAATTTTTAATTCTAATTTAATTATTATAAATATTATATTTAATATAATTATTATTATTATAAATTTTAGTGGAATTAATAATAAATATTATAGCATTATTTTAAAAAATTAAAATTAATTATATATATTCTAAATATAAAGTTTAAAATTAAATTTTAAAGGTAAATATTATAATATAAAATTACTAATATATATGTAGATTTTTTTTTTAATTTATTTATTTTAATTCATTTTATTATTAGGAATAAAAATAACTTTTTTATTAGAATAAAAGTAAAAAGGTTTGAATTTAAAATTAAATTTTTTTTCTTTTTATTATATTATTTTTTATTTTTATTTGCTAAGATTTAATTATAAATTAATTAATGAAATTTTTTTTAATAATAATTTTAATTATAATAATTCTAATTATACCCATTTATTTAATATTATAAAATTAATAATAAAAATATATAAATATTTTTCTTAAAAAATAATGTTATTAATATTAATAATAATATTATTATCTAATTAAAATATCTTATAATTATATATATTATTTTTATTATAATTAAATATTTTATAATTAATAATTTTTTTTTAAAATATATTAATTTTTTTATTAAAAAAGTAATAATTATTAGCTTTTATTATGATTATATATATTAAATTAAATAAATTATTAAATTAAATTTTATATAGAGTTATCTTAAATTTCTTATTTAGATATTAATTTATAATATATGCCGCTATTTTTATGAAATAAAATTAATAATAAGCATTTATATTATTACGTTAAATTTATATTAAAATTATCCTAATTTTATTTTTTAATTTTTTAATAATATTTTTAGTTAAATTATTTTATTAATATTATTTTATAATTAAATAAAAAATAATAATTTTTCTTTATAAGTAAAATTATTAGAATTTAAAATTAATATAATTTCTAAGCTTATTTAAAATGACCATATGGCATTATTATTTAGGTTTTTCCCATTTATTAAAGAATCTTTTAAAAATAAAAAATTAATTATTTAGTTATTTAAAAGGAATAGCCCAATTTATATATATGAAATCATAGCTAATAGCTAGCTATTTTATATATTCCCCGTGGCTTTATATGTTAGAAAATATGTTTATTTCATCTAGATAAAAGGATTTTAATTTGTAAATATTTTATGTGATTTTACCGGTATATAATTTTTTTTTTATTTTACCCCGTATATAAATCTTATAGAAGCAATGGGTATTAAAGGGTTTTATGCTAATAGACATGGAAAATAATAATTATAAATTTTATTTATTATAATATATAAATTTTTTATATTAAATTTTAAATTTAAATGAAATAAAATAGAAATAGAAAATTACATTTAAATTAATTATATTAAAATTATAATTTTTTTAATTAATTATATATAAGCTATTAATTATGATTATAATTATAAAAATTTTTTTTTTTATAATTTTATATATAAAGTTTTATTTAAATAAGAATTTAGTTTTTTTTTTATTAAATTAAATAATTAAGATTAAATTATAAGCTAAATTAAAATAATAAATAATATCTTAGATTTTAATAATTTTATTTTATTTTTTAATTATTATTTAAAACATTATTATGCCTTAGAATTTTAATGTGAATATTTTTTTTTTTATTTTGTAAATAAAAAATTTAGTGTAAAATCATAAATCTATAAATAATATTTTATCATAATAATTAGTTTAACTATAATTATTATCTAAGATTATGATTTTCTTTAAATATAATACTAAGGCATTTAAATTAAATTATAATATTATTATTAAATTTCATTTTAAAATAATCTAATTAATTATTAATTTTTATAAAATCATATTTAAAGTAAATCCCAAAATGAAACTTACTAATTTAATAAAAATATTTTATAATTAAATTTCTTAATTATTATAATCATTATAAAATATTTAATTTTTAGATAATTATTTTTTAAAAATCCTTAATAAAATATTAAGCTTAGAAATAATAATTAATATTTTATTAATAATATTTTTAAATATAAGGAAAATGGTAATATATAAAATATTAAATTAATTAGTATTATTAAATAAAAATTTAATTATTATATTATCTTTTTTAATGTTATTATTTATTTTTAATTTTTTTTCCTTAATGGTCCTTTATTAATATTTAAAATGCTTTTCAAAATATATTTAAAAGCAATCATCTAAATCGTAATTAATTATTTTTTAGCTTATAATAATATAATAAATGTAAATGGCATTATTAATTTTACATTTAATGTTTTTATTAAAATAAAATACTAATATATATTTATTTTTTAGGGTTTTAAAACTTTAGTTTTATTCTTTTATTTATATTAGCTTAATAATCTTATTATATATTATAATTATTCTAGTAATAATATTATTATAATTTCGTTTAAAAATAATATTATATATTTAAAAAAATATGATAAGAAATATATAATATTTATTACCTAATAAAATAAAAAATTTATTAATAAAATAAATATTATTAATTTTATAAATTTTATTTAATTTTATAAAATTTTATTAAAATAATTAAAACTTAGTAAATAATATAATAATAAAACTTTTCATAGTAAAAATAATATAATTTTATTTAAAAATAAAGTTTTAAAAAATTACATTACTTTTTAATTTATATTTTATTTCTAAGGTAATTTACATTTTAATAATTATTTCTTTAGTTTTAACTTTTTATTTTAAATTCATTCTTAATTTATATAAGATAATACTTTTAGCTTTATTGTTATAATCTTCCTATTTAATAATAATTTTTTTAAATTCATTTATTATCAAAGTTTCATCCCTATCTTTTTATTCTAAAAAAATTATTAATTTTTTTTTCAAATAAAAATTACTGGTACCCTTATAAATATAAATATAATATCATTTTTTATTTAAATTAAATATAATTTATTAATAAATTAAAAATAATAATATTATTTAACCCGGAAATATTAATTTTATTTTTTATTATTATAATATAATAAATTATTATAATTATTATAAATAAGTTTTAAATTAAAAATAAATAAATATTATTATTATTTTAATATTTTAATAGCGAAATGCCTAAAAATATTTAGGGTAAATCTTAATGAAATAGTAATTTTAATAAAAAAAAATAGATTAATTATATTAATTTTATTAGAAAAAATATCTAGATTTTTTAAATTAAAAGTATTAATTTTATTTAATAAATTAAAAAAGAAAATAATTTATAATAAAATAATAATTTCATAACTAAAATAATTAATATTAAAATTATTATCTATGAAATATAATAATATATTTTTAATATTTAATAATATTAAATTAATGCTTATTAATTATAATTAATAATTTAAATTAAAATTAAAATTAAAATTTTTATTAAAATTCTTAATGGTAAATTTAGTAAATTCTTAAGTAAAATAAAAGAAATTATTTTTATTAAGAAATCTAATAAATAAAAGTTTTAATATTAGCTTTTTTTTTAATTTATAACGATCCATTTTATATCGTTATTTATTTACTTTTTAATTATTAATTATTATTATTATTATTTAAATTATAAGTTTAAAAGATTTATTAAATTATTAATTTTATTATGCCTTAGGATTAATAATTATTTTATTTTTAAATTTCCGGTAATATTATTAATAATATATTTTAGAATTTAAAATTATTATGGTATTTTAATAATATTATAACTTATATTACTTTTAATATTTTTAGAAAAATTATAATATGTTTTTATTTATTTAATTATTAGAAATTAGGGTAAAAAACCCCTTAAATTAGCGGCCTTTTAGATTTTCTAAGCTATAATAATTATTAAAAAATAGAAATTTCTATGGTAAATATTTTTTTTATAAAAACGCAGGGAAATTATAATAATTTAAAATATAATTACGTTTATTATAAGAATTTTTTCTTATAAAAAAAATAAATATAAATTTATATAAATATATTTATAAACTTTTAAATTTATAACTTATTAAAATAAAATGTAAGTTATAAATATTATAATAATTATATTAAAAGGATAAGTTATAGGTATGTCTGAGAGGGCTTTATACCCTATATATATATGCTATTATAGGTATGGGGCATACCAGCCTCCAGATTATACAGTCCCTATTCCAGCACTCCAAGGCACCCGCGGAGTCGGACACGAATCGGGGCGCACAGCCTACCTAGATAGACTGCGTGTGGCGGAGGGAAAAGAGGGGAGTAGGGAATGAGAGAGATGGCAGAGAAGGAGATTCAAGAACTGCTTAAGGAAAGGTGCCCCCTGGAATATGCCTAGCTGAGGCAGTAGTCCCGGTATCCCTATGCCGCCGGCGGTTACTATACCACCTTCGAGCAGATTCGAGCGGAGCAGATTATACCGACGACTAAAACATCAACCATCCTATAGAATTTCCGTCTCCCCGTATATGATAGTTCGTAGCAACCTCCGTAAATTGAATTGGTTGAACTTTTCATATCTAGCATACTCGTCTTAGCCCAATTGCGTGATCAAAGGAGTTAAGTTCAAGGTACCTTAGGCACATTGATATTCTTATGAATACCCCCTCCCAAAATCTCTATGAGCGAGGAATAGTGGCTGATATACCTGAAAGATTCTACAACTTTAGGTACTGTTACTGAAATCGGGATGTATTCTAGAAAAAACCGACATCAAATTACCTAGCTAGGTACGTACCATCCTAATAATAATTTCTCGTGTTTGCTAATACTAAGTCCTTCAAAACTTCAAGTTCCTGTGTATTCGCCCTATCTCAAAGTAATGCCAGTTTCTGAGTCCGTAGATATTTTCACATGTGTCGGTGGGTCCGGTGACTGCGACCGCCACTGCGAATATGGGCACCACTATAGCCGTGACCATAGGTACGATCACCACGGTCGTCTTTTTGATAGCTCCTTTCTTTTTGTTCGTTGTCGTAACTCAACCTTTGTTGACCCCCTTTGTGGATTGGGCGCGCCGGATGCGACGTAGGATATGACGGCTCAGTGCGCGAGATAGAAGGGGGGTATTCTCCGCCTCCACCGTGACTGTCGCGACGCCCATATCTCTCGTTGCTCGCATACCGATCGTCGTTGCCACTCCTTCCGTGGTGCGCATATCTGCCGTGGTGTGCATACCCATTGCCGTCCGCATATCTGTTGTCGTTCGTATATCGATCGCCGCCAGGATTCCCAAGGGGGTATCCAGGTACATCATATGCAATGGCGTATGCTGGCTGAGATGGATAAGTGGCGGATGTTGGTGCTGGTTCTATTGCTTGGATAACATGGGGTTTATCGGGCGAAGCGTTGATAATCATGGGGCTTTTCTCAGGTGCTGGGCCTGCCGCCCCCGACATCGTAAAGTTCGCAGGGGCTGGTTGTGCTGGGAACCCAGCCCCAAAACGTTCATCCCATCCTTGCTCTTCAGGCCATGCTGTTGATTGGGAGTGCTGATACTTCTCAACTGTATTTTCAGGCAAAGGATTGGTTGATCGATAGTATCTAGCGTCACGAGGGAAGTCTAAGCCCCTCTGACTTCCCACTGGGTTCTCGGGTACAGGAGGTAAGTAGGCGCCGCTGTCAATGGTATAAGAATTATGATGCTTCGATCCGTGGTGACCTCTGTGATGGCCTCCATGGTGGCTTCCGTGGTGACTTTCATGATGGCTTCTATGGTGGCTTGAGTCCTGTCTGCTAGATTTAATTGATTTATTATCGTGACTTGATTCACGTTTGCCGCGCGAATGGTGTTTGTCGGGTTGGAATATTATCTCGGCTATTCCACTCTTACCCTTCCGACGGAAGAACATATCTTCTTCATTATTGCGAGCTAGACAAGTTGAATCAGTCTGTGTCTGGTACCGGTAGATAGTAGGATAGTTGCTACATACACATGTCGAGTTTCAATAGAGATTGAGACGTAGTAATGTAATATTGCCAATGTGCTCAGGGGTTTGGACTGGTAGGGAAGATAGTCCGAAGGACGCTTCCAGCTCAAAGTATATATACAAAAGATACCCAAAAGAGGCAATATGAGTTAACAAGGTAGAGGACATCTGACGAGAATGTGATTCACGCAAGAGGCTCAAAACGCCATCCCTTGGACTTTGAAATCTAGGTACATTTCTTGATCTTCATCTCATATTGTTGGTGTACTACCACTGACTGTACGTTTAGAACTGGGCATGCTGCTAGGAGGCTCGCATTAACACGAAAATCAAGTCAGCAAGTACTTCGAAAGTTTAATATTTCTTTGAAGGGGGCTTGCGAGTGTTCTTGTTTACCACTCTAATGAGATTAATACCTAATTTCCTAACGTATAACAGAAGCTTGAACATCAAGGTAAGAATATTCCGTACCCCTATACAAGCATGCGTGTAAGTAGGTATGTAACATGGCAAGCTTTCCATCCTATTACCAATATGGTAATACACAAATTTCACAATTTTATAGATTGTTATCATACTCCTTAATCTACCAAGATATGCCTAACATGAAAAGCCTTAGGTTTACACACCTGCCTACCTAAGGTAACTCCTACCTGATTAAGTGGCAAAGCTAAGAGAAAGTTAGGAGAGGAAATAGAAAGATTCCTGGTAGAACTATCCCAGCCCGGTGGCTTCTGCATGGTAAAAGACAGCCAATGCGAAGCGATATGTGATAATGTAGAAGCTAAGGTAGTCAAAGCTTATATCCAAAGATCGTACCTCCCGACGGAGAATTGATTTCTCTCCGCCTTCACGACAAACACGGAATTTGAGTGAAATTCCACGGGGCATAGAGGATTTGGCACTGCCCATCCACCTATCACCGACCACTGGAAGCCGCACAAGGGTCATTCGCACATACAAACCATTCGTAGGAACATTGCGGCAGTCATAAGATGAGGCTCGAAAAGAGGGCGTATTGATTGAGTAGCTCTAAGTGACATAGCCTTAAAGGTGGCTGTGCTCGGGGCCAGGGGGAAAGGAGGGGGGGACTGTAAATCGTTGATTGCCGAATCATTTTCGGATATCAAATATTGAATTATCGATGGCTATACCTGCATGTAACTAGGTTGTAATGCGTGACTGTGATTGGATACGACCCCCTTTCAACCAGGTGTATTGAATCGGGGTACAACCAACCCCAATATCATATCACGCGCGCAAAAACTTGCTGCTTCATAGTCAAACGTGTCGATATTACTCACATTGTCTGATATTCCTGTTTGGTCCGCATTGTCATTGTGGAAATTCAAGTTCTCCAGGGCGTTCATGTGATGTTGTCATGGATGACGACGCCGACGGGTGCCATTTTCGTCGGCTTCCTTGGTATAATTTCCCATAGGTTCTATTTCATCAAGGGAGAACACCATATGAATGCTCACCTGTACATTATAGTATGGTCTCTGGCTACCTTGCTCGTCTTTTCTACGATACGTTTTTGGAACATCAATTCTGAATACCACGGCTTCGACGAGACTAGAGTGAGCGCTATACGCTCTACTACACTCATCAACTGTGCTTTCTTCATTCCATTTTTCATCAGCGTTACTTCATATCGCCTCTCCGAGCATGCTCTCCGAGACTTCCCAGGGCCCCTTTTAGCCGCTACGTCGAAGCTATGGCATGTCTACCACATGCTTAGAACGAAAAACCACATACTCCTTGGGGATCTTCAAACGAGATACGGTGATTTTGTGCGCACGGGTATAGTATATTATTATGATACTTTAAGGGTTGTATGTTGTCTCGATGTATAATAACCATGGGATATAGGGCCCCAGGAGCTTACCATTATCCATCCGGATGTATTAGGAGTTATCGGTGGCCACGGATCCCCATGCATCAAGGCGCCGGTATACGATATACAGCGGCCATTGGTGTCATTAAACACTATTCGCACGAAAGAAGGATATGCTCCGCGCCGGAGGAGATGGGATGATGCCCTTGGGCTTTCATCTTCGTATATTCCCGATAAGGAGGCACGCACTCGTCATTTCGCATCCCTTCTAGTGAAACAGATTCAAGCGTCTTCAACCCGTCCTATCAACGTGACCACTTGGTTCTCCCACTTCGCTTTCGACGTCATGACGGACCTTGCCTTCGGGCGTTCCTTCGATCTTATCCAAAATCTCGAGCCCGCATCCAAACTTCACCATGCTCCAGCCCTGCTCTCCCGTGGCATAGGCTTGCTACGCTTTTTTATGCCGGCCCCTTGGATAGGTGTCCTATGCGTGAAAGCCGCTCCTTATATCCCCATCATATCGCGAGAATGGAACAATGCCCAGAAGTGGGCGGCCGATATGTGTGACGTCAGGCTGGAACAGGGCGATGCCAAACATCGCCAAGATGCCTTTTCACGCTTCACGATATCGGCTCGCCGTGACAAAGATGAAGAGTCACTCGATCGCCTTGCGCTATACGGAGACACTTTTACGTTTGCCGTTGCAGGTAGCCACACTACGGCGGCTGTGCTCACGATGTTGTTCTATGAGCTTGCTCGGCGGCCCGAGCTACAGGAACGCGTGCGAGAAGAGGCTACCGAGGCCGGGGTAACAGAAACAGCGGATAACATGGCAATTGCGTGGGACAAGCTCCCGCTTCTAGACGGGTGCATCAATGAAGCGTTGAGGCTATATCCCGCCTTGCCTACGGCAGGCCTCAGACAAACCGTTGATAAGCCCGTGAAGGTAGGGGATACATGGATTCCTCCGCAGACAGTAGTTGTTGCTCCCAGATGGCTCATCGGAAGATGTACGTACGCTCATACCTGAAGTTATCAAGGCACACTCAGCTAACGGAGCAACAGTGGAATCGGCATTCGAACAGGCGCAAGACTTCGTTCCGGAACGATGGACCACCAAGCCATATATGGTGAAGAATCCCCTGGCATTCAGCCCTTTCGCAAATGGTACGTCCATCGTTTTGTTATTCACTGCTTACTTCCCTATCAAAATGCTGAATCGGAATTCAGGACGCCACACGTGTCCCGGGAAGCAACTAGGCTTACTAGAAGTTCGTATGGCTGCCGCCATGATCCTTGCGAACTTTGAATTTAGTCTTGATCCAAGACCAGAAAATCAAACTCGAGTGGTGGATGACCTTCAGGACGCGTTTACGGCAAATCCGGGGAAGTTGGAGATGATATTCAAACCCCTGAACTAACGTTATGGTTCTTACCAACCAGATGGTGGAGGATATTATTCTTTAGGGCAAAATAACACGTTCCTTTAGGAGGTAGCTAACTCGGATCAGTTTCCTATAATTCTTCATGTTCCGCTCTCTACTCTTTAGGTACTTAATATCGCAGCAAGGCAGTAAGAATGAGAATGGATGTCATGTTTATCCTTACTATCTTCATATTTACAATTGTTTAGACCATTTCGTCATGCTACAAGACCCTTATACGTCGAAGTAAGCGTGCCCTGCTTCCAAACACCCCTGATATCGAGAGTGTGATCAATGTTTTCAAGAGGATTGCCCTCTACCAAGACTAGATCTGCCCTCAATCCTTCCACAATTCTTCCCCTATCATTCAGGCGCAGCCTTTTAGCCACCAAAGAGGTGCCTGCCCTCAGCGCTTCCTTGGGCGTAAAGCCGCACTTGTTGACGAACAGTGCCAGTTCATGGTGAGCACTAACGCCATAGGCAGTTCCGATCGCAGGTCCGGCAGAATCAGAGCCCCTAACCGAAGATCGTAAGTTACTGGCCAGCAGTTTTGCTCAGTTATAGCTGCACTTACAGAATCACGTCAATACCTGCTGCCTTCAGCTCTCGCACACTCTGGTACGCGTTTTGCACCGTGGACTTCTCGTTTCCGAATCCCATGCAGGCGCAGAGCCTCTTCTGTCCTTCGAGGCTTACACGTTCCTTGACTCGCGGGTCATGTGCATAGGCTTCTTGTTCTTTCAGGCCTTCCTTGGTCAGACTGCCGATTGTCGCCAAGGTCGGATTGCAGTGCCTAACATGGAAAGAGTAAACTTCATGATCGCTAGAGTATTAAGCTGGTCACTCATATACGTACGCATTATTGGCGAGATACGCATCGATAAGCTCTTTAGTAGGCGGACTATCACAGATGGTGTGCGCCATCCCGTCAACACCAATACTAAGCATATCGATCGTCCTCTGTATGCTCAGGGCGTGGGCTACTACGAGCAAGCCACGCTGATGAGCAACCCGGACCAGTTCCTCCTGAAGCTCCAGGGGTGGTAGCGCTGGCTTAAACAGCAGGCCGTTGCCATCTTCATGCATCAGCTTCACGTAATCGGCCTTGTCGTCCACGCGGTCTTGAATGAACTCCACGACGTCGGCTTTGGTCTTCAAGTCTGGCCAAGTAGCAATCCGAGCTCGCGTCTAAGATCGGGTCAGCCTTCGTCCGAGTAAAATCCTTCCGCGGCGGAAATATCATCATACCTCTTCGGACTTGTCGAACGCCGTTATTACCGCCATCGGCCACCCGCCAGAAACTGTGGCGGCCTGGCTGGATGTCTTGAAGTCGGCAGCATCAGGGTCCTGGGCGGCTCGCGCTCGCAGCTTGCCGATATTTTCGGCCTCCTGATGCATGTCGCACACGGTGGTGACGCCGAACTTCAGGGACTGCGTCAATGCAGTGCATTCAGCGTCAATGTCGGCGTGTACATGGCCGTCGATGATGCCAGGGATTAGTGTGTGCCCAGGCCTAGAGACGACGACGGTTGAGGAGTTGGGAGCTTTCAATTCGCCTGCTGCTACTTGCTTAATCACACCATCTTCCACGAGCACACTCCCGTTGGGGACTTCGTTTTCGCCGTCGAAGATGCGGACATTGGTAATGAGGAGTGATGCAGACATGGTCACTATGACTTCGAAAGCAAGCAAGTGAAAGTGGTGTTGATATGGTTAGAAAAACAACAGGAGAACGAAGGGCGCCATGTACTGATTTATACTCCGAGGTGCCCTTTGACTTTCGGGGCGCGAGTAATTGGCATTAATGGTTCGGACATCCGACGGTGCGATTATATGTCAAGCCACGGATTTTATGTCCGGGGACGCCTAGCGAGCGGGTCGAGGCAAAATGCCCAATCATTCTCGAAATAGGATCCTGCTCGTTGCTCTTGATTCCACAAGTTCTCTTGATCCTCTTCGGAGTATGACGAATCATATTTCATCATGCCAACTTGGACAGGCATATCAATAAGACTAGGTTAGGAAGCTGTAGGCCCCCTTGTCGTGCGGGTTGCCAACACCAGTGGATTTGTAATCCCCCTTTTCGGCACCTGATGTTCTCCTGTAGGAGCTCCACTCTTCCCCGAACCCGGCAAGAAAGTGCGATAAATTCGGGGCCACGGGGCCGCGTGCTCAATCCCGATTCTCGAGTCTGGCTGCCAAGCAAAGCCGTTTCGGTATTAACGTACGATAATCCACTCCGACATGGGTGTGGTAACAAGTCTAGCCCGCCAATCCCGAGTCTAGATCTGCCAGCGCGCCATTCTCGTCCATGCAAGCACGGGATGTGAACTTGATTCGCAGCCATTATCTTCAATATCGGTGTCACTATCAACATGCCCACAGTACCGCCTTTAAGGTGCGACCTTAAGGGACCAGAAAAGTGGATGATTGTCACACGCCCTTGGTATTGGAGATGGCGAAGGGAAATATTAGAATGCAACGTAACTGGCTAACGTGGTATTTGGATTACAAATTTGAACAAAACCCACATGATACTGTGTAAGTAATTGTCGTTGACTCAGGAGATGCTCTCAATCTTCCTTCAAGTTCCGAGCACAATACACTTAGACGATGAAGCCGATAGCCTTTCTACCCATGTCCCCATTAAGGATAGTATTGTTGCCTGGATAACCCTTCAACACGCTTTCGTTGCACCCGGCGGGAAAATCTTCAGGAGACGACCCGCTCAAGAACGCTCCTAGTTGACGCTCCACGTAGGCCGAGTTGATCTTGGTCGTCGGCGTGGCTGCCACATAAGCTACGCTCGAGAAACCATTGCCGCTATGCTCAACCTCGACAGCATGGCACATCTACGTAAGCGCAAAGTCGGGGAGGTTAGCGCCCACAACATTCGTTACTACTGCATTTTCAGAGGGTGAGCTTACATCGCAGTGCCACCACACAGTATCACCTGGGTTCACCTTGGGAATGTGAACCAGACACTCCTTGAGTCGCAGATGGGGGAAAGCATCAGGGCTTAACTCCTGCGACTTATTTCTCCACACGCCCGGGAACCACGGTTCTTCGGCGTCGAAGGTCCATTTTTCCGCGTCGAGGATGTCGTCCTGGTTTGTCGGCGGTTTGAAGAAGGGCCGCAGGAGCACGTACGCGATGGACGCCTTGACTTCCGGGAACAGCATCAGGCTCCCCTCGCGGACGCCCGCCGAAGTAAGCGCCGTCCAGCCCTGCCAGAGGCGGAGCACGTGCGAATGAGCAGTGCCCGCAAAGCGTGCCGGGTCGGCGTGTTTGCGTGCCGTGAGATCGTACGGGTCATACTTGCCCGGGTTGCCGTTCCAGATCTTCTCGTACACCTTGCGGTAGTCCGCATCGGCCCAGCGGGCTAGACTTCCTGCGTCGATGTGCGGCCCTAGACCCCGGAAAGGCACGCCGGGCGGGCGGATGCGGCACGCGTCGGCGTATACCAGGGGCTCGGCGAAGCCCTTACCAGCGTCGTCGCCGTCGTGCCACAATTCATTGAGCGCCCGGTGCAGAGCCATGGCGCGTGGGTGCGTGCGTGCGTCCATCTGCGTCCGGGACCAGTACAGGTTCAGGATGGAGGGTGTCTCGGCCGGCCATCCTGCGGATCGATGAGTGAATCGGACACGGGATGAAAGCTTATGGGCGTCTCTTACCGCTGATAGATGTCTTATTCTCTTCCACATACGTGTTAAGGTCTTCGAACCAGTCACTTGCAATTTTTGGGGGGACGAGGCCACGAACCACAAAGCACCCGATGTCGCGCAAGCGCTGTTCCTCCTCGTCGCTAAGCGTGAATACGTCGTCGTAAGCTAACTCGGGGATGACACCAGTCCGTTTGGTTGCGATCTCATTCGTCAAGCTCTTCAGCCTCTCGCAGACGGCGAGCCAACTCTTCCGCAACGCCGCTTCCCCATATAGAGCCACGATCTCTTTCTTGATCTTAATATTCTCGGGGTCCAACTCACCAGTCTCGGCCGTCATCTCTGGCCAATCAGGCCATTCATCACCAGTGCCGGGCATAACGTCTAAAGTCTTAGATAACGAGGGAGGGGCCTTGATAGCTAGGGTAGAGGGGAAGGGCTGGAATTCTAGATATGGACAGGAAACCATCAGCCATCAATGCTTGCCCTCACCAGGGATAAGCATACTTCCTGCCAAATGGCTTCAATGGCTTCGCTCTTGTAAACTAAGAGACGGGTTCTGGCCAGGGGCTTCCCCATGTCGCATCTAATTCACCATACCCTTTGGAGGTATATCCTTAAGCTATAGATAACTTAGTTATTTACCATACCCGTGCTTCATCTTGTTTATCTCTCCCGGCCCCATTTTCGGGCGGGCCGACAGCATGTCGGCTCCCCCGCCGAGCTATAACTTCAATATAATTTGGGTATCTAATGACGCGTCCCTGAAATAGAACTCTGAGCCATTGCAGGTAAACCCCATACCCCCTTAGCTTGGCGACCCCGGCCGTTATTTCTAGAACCGGTAGTTAGAGAGACTTCTAATCTACTGTGTCTTGTGTCTTGGACATATGAAGCGCATCGCACCAAGCTAGCGTCAAATGATCAAGATAAGGGAGACATGGGCTCTTTCCATTGTGTCTGTGCACCGCGTAGTTTATATGAAGTTGGAATGTCTGCCGTCCGTCATGAGCAAACTGATCCAACCCGCCACCTTCGCTGTGACTGCTCCTCTCCCTAGCTTTTCAAAGACACATCCTCTGGCACCAGACGCGCCCATATCGGCCCGCGACATCAGCGGCCATGGCGAATTCTAAGATTGTCCTTCTGTTCCTCCTATGGAGCTCGAGTATCATGTCGACGTCGCTGGGCTACGACTCGTCCATGATGTCCAGCCTTAACATCCTGCCGTCCTACACGGACTACTTTGAGCTGAACACCGTGACATTGGCCCTGCAGTCGGCTATCTCCTGGGCCGGCTGTTCCGTGGCCGGCATCTTCTACGGAAACCTGACCGACTGGATCGGGAGGAAGAAGGCGATATGGGTCAGCGCCGTCATCACGCTGATCGGCGTCGTGCTCCAAGCTTGCTCCCAGAACATCGCCATGTTCGTCGTTGCCCGCTTCGTCGTCGGCGTCGGTAACGGCGCCACGTTTATCTGCGGTCCCGTCTACCTTGCCGAGATCCTCCCGCTTAAGTGGCGAGGCGTTGGCTTGGCTATCTTTATGGACTTCTTCTACGTCGGTACGGAGCAATGGTCCCTTTGCTTTCAAATCTTTCCTCGTTCCTCGCTAACCGTTTAATCTTATCATTAGGCGGCCTTATTTCCTCCGGAATCACGTACGGCACAGCCAGCATCCAGTCGACTTGGGCTTGGCGGCTGCCTTCCATCCTGCAGGGTCTCTTCATGATCCTTGCCGTGATATTATTGCCATTCGTCCCGGAGTCGCCTCGATGGCTGGCGTATCGGGGCCGCCACGAGGAAGCTCTGGAGGCTCTCGCAATTACCCAGTCAGATGGCATCGTGGATGATCCAGTTGTGCTGCTGACGTACCAGGAGATCATCGACACCTTGAAGACCGAGGTGGAGACAGGGCAGAAAACGAGCTATGCCGACCTCTTCAAGTCGAAGCAGAGCATGAGGAGGCTCATGCTGGCCTCGTCTGTCGCCGTTATCACCATGGCCTCCGGTAAGGGAAATATTCTCAGCTTCCCGAGTTCGGCTGCGTGCGAACTAACGCTTGATGGATTAGGAAATAACATCATCACGTTCTATCTCGGTACGATGCTAGATAATGCTGGCGTTACCGACACTACGACGCAGCTACAGATTGTAGGAAGCCTAGATGAATCTGATACGAGATCAGCTCGACTAACAAGTCGTAGAATATCGTTTTGAATGCTTGGTGTCTCGTCCTCGCCATCCTCGGCACTTCTGTGCTGGACACTGTTGGAAGACGTCCCCTGGCTATTTCTTCGGCGGCGCTGATGACAATCTTCATCTTCCTCGTGGGTGCCTTAACCAAAGGTATAGTACGGGCCTTCCAATGCAGCTCAAGGATGATAACCACTGACACATTTGTTCTACAGCTTATGGGGATGGTAATGATACTTCTGGTATATATGGCACCGTGGCCTGCATATTCCTATTCCAGGGGTCATATAGCCTGGGATGGACACCGCTATCGATGCTGTATCCGCCAGAAGTACTGAATTACTCCGTCCGATCAGTGGGTATGGGTATCTACACATTCTTGGCGAACGGACTCGGGTAAGTTCCTTATGACGTCCAGACAACCTGGCGAGACATTCGTAACTAACAGGTTCCCTGACAGGGTGTTGGTTACGATGGCTTTTCCCATCGCACTCGAAGTGATTGGCTGGAAGACGTACATGATAAACGGCGTGTGGGATGTGCTCCAGCTCCTCTACGTCGTCCTGTGCTGGGTTGAGACTAAGGGCAAGACGCTAGAGGAAATTGACGAGTTATTTGATGGCCCGTCAGCCGCAAATGCCATTCACGTCCAGGATGTTATCGAGGGAAGGGATCCCGGCCTCGCGATTAAAGGAGATGGTGTTGTGGTCAGGAAGGATGCCGTCTAGGGGTGCTGAGGAAGCTTAGGTCAAACAATGGAAAGACATGGGGCAAATGGAAGTGAGAATTATTGATAAACGAATTATATCGAATATAGGTGGGTAATATGTTACTTATATTTGAAGAAGGTGTCGTCCAGGCCGTAGCGTAATAGATCAACCAGATTGTAGTAGTGTTCGAGAAAGCGCCGGTAAGAATGGATAGGCCGGTCGGAACTTATTCAGATACCAGTATCTATGTGAATAATAACAATAACTCGACAACAGAGTTTCGTGAAAGCGTACCATTAGTATCTTTGAAAAGTTGCTACCTACTAGGTACACAATTCGATTGAAATCTGACAGTATTTTTTTGAAAAGAAAGATGAATTGAGGTGTGTTGGCAATTGCCGTTGGAATGGAGCTTTTCCGGCGCGGAGCTCCCGTACGATGGTCGATGGTCGGCGACAAGTTACAGTCCCATATTACGGTGCTACATTAGTGCGTACCCGACAAAACAAAATCGCGGAGCAAAATTAGGCCGATTTTTGCAAGACCGCTGTAATTACAGCGCGTAGGGCGCTGAAAAGCGCTGTAGCTACAGGGGCTTTCAGTGGGCTTACTCACTAAATCTTATAGTGGGTAGAAAAAAGTCTCCGAAGCATCTTAAATTTACAGTGGACTAGTCCACTAAGTGCGCTATAATTATAGCGATAGGTTGCAGTGCATGTGGGGCTTATTTTTTTGATAATCAGCCCCATTTTATTGCCTTATCTTGATTTTCAATTTTCAATTCATACGATTATATACCATACACTTTGAACCTGTATTTCTCTTATTTATTATAATTATTATATATATAAATTAAGCTATTATTAACATTATTATTGCAATGGTTATAATTATGGTGGTGGTGGTGGTGGTGGTGGTGGTGATAGCCTCAAAATTGAGGTCAAAGCCAGCTGGAAACAGCTGGTGACCACCTGCGATTTCATTTTGTCGGGTACGCACTTATGTAGCACCCTACCATATTTCTCGATAGGAGATAAGCCCAAACCCCTCCATGAAAATTGACCCCTCTGCCCCTCCAAAGCCGATAAGAAAAAAAAGTTGGTTGCGACAGAAGAAAACCTACAACCCAACGAAACAAATACACAAATACTACGCCCTCTCGAACAAGCTGGGAATTTCGTGATGGCGCCTTACGACAGCGACTCGTCTGCTGGCGAGGAGGACGATTTCACGGAAACCAACGTGCTCCTCGGGTACGCCTCCAAGGATTCCGGTGGCGAGAGCATAAGTCGTCTGGGCGGCCGACCTGTATGTGATACCACAAGTCTTCCTTGTGCCTTGTGGGTCCGAGCAACAACTAACGATGAACGATGGGATGTATCACGTAGGAATGGCTCGACGAAAACAACCCGCCTTCCGCCGCGCTCGCGCAATGCAACATATGTAAGGACTTGATGGTCCTGCTCCTGCAGCTCGACGGCGAGCTACCCGATCGCTTCCCGGGCCACGAGCGGCGACTCTACGTCTTCTCGTGCCGGCGGAAAACATGTCGCCGGAGAGAGGGAAGCATCCGGACGCTACGAAGTCTGCGAATAGCCCCCGGTACTGCAGCGGCGGCAGCTACCAGGGAGGAGAAGAAGGCGGAAGAAGAGGCAGCGAAATCCAAGCAAAAAGAAGAGACGAAGCCACCGACAAATCTAGGAGAGACGCTCTTCGGCGCTCAGACAATGGGGGCCTCTTCGGGCTCTGCCAACCCGTTTTCTACAGGTGCTGGCTCTGCTTCCAGCAGCAATCCCTTTTCTAGTCCCAATCCGTTCTCCACGGGACCGAAACCCGAGTCTAAGACCGCTACGGAAGAGGATGTCAAGTCGCTTCCAAAGACCTTCGCCGAGACATTATCCTTAAATAACGACCAACCCGCCGCAACACCACAGGCACCCCCCGAGCCCTGGCCCGCAGCCGCAGACCAGCCGGCGCCATACCCAGTCTCGTACCTCTCCGAAGCAGAGTACGAAACACTAGACCCAACGCCACCCCCCACCGTCCCGCAGAATGCCCGGTTAGACGTAGACGCAGACGCCGGCAGCGGCGGCGGCAAAGGCGGCAAAGAAGACCGCGAAGTCTTCGAATCAAGCATGGACGCCGCCTTCCAGCGGTTCGCGGACCGGCTAGCGCAGAACCCCGAACAAGCCATCCGGTACGAATTCGGCGGCCAACCGCTCCTCTACTCGAAGACCGACGCCGTGGGCAGGCTTCTCGCATCACCTACCACAAACAGCGCCGGCGGGATTGGCATAGCGTCCGTCGCAACCTCTGGCACGGGGATGCCGCGCTGCGGCAACTGCGGCGCGGGCCGCGCGTTCGAAGTGCAGATGACGCCGCATGCGATCGCGGAGCTGGAGGCGGACGAGATGTCGCTCGAGGGCATGGACTGGGGCACGATCGTCGTGGGCGTGTGCGAGCGGGACTGCCAGGCGAGAGGAGTAGAAGAGGGGCAGGTGGGCTACTTGGAGGAGTGGGCGGGCGTGCAGTGGGAGGAGCTGACGGGGGGTGGGAAAGGACGGTGAGCCAATTGCCATGCAGGTTTACTTGAAATGGGTGTGTTCTGCTGGATGGTGGCTACATGTCTAGACCTATGGTAGATTTCCAGGGGATTGATCACAAAAAATAAAAAAAAAACACTATGATACCAATAAGTCAAGTTGCCCTGCTCATCAACTTATTGATAGCCCCTAAAGTGTGTTACAGAGTGCCCTATGATCTTAAATATCCGTAAGAATCTGTAGCACGCTTAATAATATGGGAGTAGAACAAGTTCATTCAGATCATCGATTTATTTATTCATCTCCGATTCTCATGACCACCCGGCCCATGGACGGCTGAGCAAGCAGCATAGCAGGTTCAGGTTTCAGAAATCCCGAACTATCATTTACCACCCATTATAACGCCGAAGACGTGTATTTTTACGTCTTTCCCAATGCTGCTGGTTTATAAACCCACCACCACCACCGCCGCCATTTTGCTCCCACCCTTCAACGTTCCTAGCCGTACCGCAACTCTTTCATACGGTCTCCTCCCACGCCCGTCGAATGACTCTCGAGAACATATCCACGTTCACATCCTCGCGGACCTCGCTCTTCTTCGCCTCGTTCTCGGGGTTCCTCGGTATATGCACGACCCTGTCGTCGACCGTCCAGCCCGCCGTCTCGGTCACGAACTTGAGCGCGGCCTGGCCCTCGAGGCCCAGCCACTGCTCCAGCACGGCCAGGTCGATCTCGCGGTAGGCGTGGGAGACCAAGGTGGCGATGCGCACGCGGATCAGCTCCTCGAACCCCTCGATGTCGGTCGTCAGGTCCGCGTACAGGTCGTCCGAGTCGAGCGTGGCCCAGAACCGCGCGTACTGCGCCCCCTGCAGCTGGTTGCTGAGCTCGCGCAGCTTGGCGATGGCCTCGGGCAGCTCGGCGCGCGGGTTGGGCGCTAGGAGGGAAGGGGGGATCAGGTGAAGCGCCAGCGTGAACTGCGGCGAGGGAAAACATGTGAGGGCCTTGACGAGGATGTTGGTGATGACTTCGTCCTTGACGCGGTCCGGGTTCAGTTGGTATCTGAGTATTCCTGTGGTTAGCAAGTTTGTTTGCCTGAATACCGAATACCTGATCTTCTTCATATCGTAGCATGATCCAACACCCAGAGAAAGAGAGAAGTCGACGTTTAGGTCAGATATAGTTAACTAAGTGACATCAGCACGGCGAAGAGTAAATACCCATCCGCCGCTGGTCAGGTAATAGGAAACGTGAATAATTAAATCGTCATCCCAGCTAACGTCGACGTATTCCGGTCCTGCAATACTGCCACACCGTATAAACTCGATCCAAGAAACACTCACAGCTTCAGCAGCGTCCGGTTCGCGTTGGAGTCGGTAAATCTGTTCTCGCACTGGTGGCGCAGGTAGTCTTCGAGGTTGCCAACGGCCTCGGGGTTGTACCGCTCTAGGCCGCTGATGATGTTGTTGACGTCATCGGGGCGCTCCTGGGGGTCTTCGGAATCCATCTCGAGAGAAGCTCGCTGGTGAGATTTAGGAGGGAGTGTCGAAGAGGAGGTCGGGGACGAGTATGTTCAATCGCGATGGTCCAAGTTCGAAGGGGAAAAAAGGTCGATTTGGTGGTTTAGTGGTTTGGCGGGGCTGCTATGAGAAGTTCGGGTGAGTTTTCGAATTGTGCGTGTGGGCACTAGGCTTAAAGGAGGCAGGTGTATGTAGTTAAGCATATCAGCTCGGTGATACTATAGGTTAGTGCATTTAAAGAGATTAGGTAGTATTCGGTATTACCCCTGGCTGGCTCTTTGGTGAGAATAAGAATGTTCTCTTTCTTGAAAGCCAGCCCAGCTAGAGGTATAGATTAAAACACGCATTCAATCAAAAGGTACATAGAAACAATTCCAGTTTGAATAGCCATTTATTTTCATATGGTTGGTATCTCTACGCCTCTTAGGTCGTCTCCCTTTCTACTACCAACTCCTTTAATATCTACCAGCCCAGTGTCCCGCCTATAATATTCTTCTAATAAGTAACGCCATCTATTCAGCAACCAGAAGACTCTGGCCAGTCATCTCTTCAGGGACGGGGAGACCCATAGCGGTCAGAATCGTAGGCGCAACATCTCCTAGCACACCATCAGACTTCTTCAATGACCAGCCCTTGGGCGCGTTGTCCATGATGAAGGGAACCTTGTTAGTAGTGTGAGAAGTCTTGGGCTTGCCGTCAGAGAACTTCATCTCCTCAGCGTTGCCGTGGTCGGCAGTGATGAAGAGGATGTAACCCTCCTTCTTGCAGGCGTCACGGATCAAGCCGATAGCCTTGTCGGTGGCTTCGCATCCAATGATGGCAGCTTCGTAAACACCGGTGTGGCCAACCATGTCCGGAGGAGCAAAGTTGTTCATGACGAACGGGAATTGCTGCTCGCCAAGCCGCTTGCACACCTGCTTCGCGACGCCGTCCGCGCTCATCTCGGGCGCCTTGTCGTACGTCGCAACGCTCTTGTTAGATGGCACCAGATCCTGAGATTCGTCTCGCTCCTCGAGCGCGAAGACCTTCTCAACACCACCGTTGAAGAAAAACGTGACGTGGGCGTACTTCTCCGTCTCGGCGATGTGAACCTGCTTAACACCTTGCTTGCCCAACCACTCGGCTAGCACATTACCCATATGCTGAGGCTTGAAGGCAATCTCGAAGGGGTAGTCGGCCTTGTATTGCGTCATGGTAACAAGATTGATCTTGGGGTAAGGGAAGTCGGGAGTAGGCGAGCGGTCGACATCTCCGAGCAGCTGGGTGATCTGTCGAACACGGTCGGATCGGTAGTTGAAGAAGAAAACCTCATCGCCGTCCTTGATGCGAGCCTCCTTTCCACCAACGATGATGGGCTTGAGGAACTCATCATTCTCGCCCTTCTCGTATCGCTCCTTGACGGTCTTTACCGGGTCCGAGCTTTCCTCTCCCTCTCCCAAAATCATACCCTTCAAGGCAATCTGGAGTCTGTCCCATCTCTTATCACGGTCCATGGCGAAGTATCGGCCAACAACCGTGGCGATCTCACCAATACCGATTTCCTCGGCCGTATCGAGGAGCTCCTGCATGTAGCCGGCTCCAGACTTGGGGTCGGTGTCGCGGCCGTCGCCGAAGAAGTGGATGTAGACCTTGGGGACGCCGGCAGCCTTGGCGGCTTTGAGGATGGCATACAGGTGCGTTTGTTTGGCGTGCTGGGTAACTCAAGTTAGCTACATGGCAATTGCGCATTCTTTCAACCTGTTCAACATACCACACCGCCGTGGGAGACAAGACCGCACAGATGAAGTCTACCACTGCCATTCTTGGCTCTCTGTAGGAGATTCTTGATGACCTCGTTGTTGCCAAGCTCTCCCTTCTTGATGGTCTGGTCGATTCGAACGACATCTTGCCATACGACTCTTCCAGCTCCAATGTTCAAGTGACCGACTTCCGAATTGCCCATCAGGCCCTCGGGCAGACCAACGGCGAGCGAGGAGGCATCTAGTTCGGTAAACCCAGTAGCGCTCGCGGAGAGCTCGTCCATTACGGGGGTCTTGGCGGCAGCAATGGCGTCGCCATTCTTGGGTGACTCGGCCGAGGGGATACCCCAGCCGTCAATCACGACTGTAAGTACGCAAGACGTACAAGATTAGCCAGCCGATCTCGAGGTAGATGAGAAGGTAGCAGGCGAAAGCAAAGTAATCTGGTTTTCTATTCCGAGCCATAGCCCCTGATCCAGATCCAGAACCAAGACCAGGTCCGGCCCCGGGTTCAGCTCTAGCCATGTCGACGGGAGGGGCGAGAGGGGCAGAAGCAGAAGCAGAAGCAGAAGCAGAAAAAACAGGAGGATAGGACATACTCAAGCAGGCCTTTTGCTTCGGGGTAGTCATTCTTTGTGCAGGTTCTAGTCTTGTATTAAAGTAACAACGATTCTATCTGATAGGAATCTAAAAGAGAGAAAAAGGGAGAGGAAAAGTGTTGAGTGATTTTCTGCGAAATGGCAATGGCCTGGAGTTTGAAGTGTTGAGATTGTTTCGCATGATGGTGGGCTGTGAGTGTGTGTGAGCTTTTTGCTCTTACGGGCTATTTTCTCTTTTACGGTGGGGGGTGTTTACTCCGTCCATACGGGATAGACCGCCTGTTATCGATTATTCCCCTCAAATGCGAGATTTTATATTTTACGTGTGTAACTATTCCCAGAAGTCTCCTATTCGTTTGTATCGCATTCAAGAGAATTGCTGAGAGAAGAAGCTTCGAGTCTCTACTTGTACTAACAACCTTACTATTTTACGAGATAGAAATGTTTGTGAATTTTTACGATACTGCTACGAAACTCTCAACCCCCACCTTACCAATGCCCTGAATTTTTATTTGACGTCAGTGGATCATCCAGTACCTAGGAGGTAGGTAGCATTGTTATAAGTGCATCCCCTGAAAGCTTCATCAAGCTGAGTTTCCACTTCCACCTACTGGGTATGTACCTAGGTAGTATGGATTATGCATGTATCAAATAACTTCGTGTATTAAAAAAAAAGAAATGACTCTCATAACACATAAAACGCATAATGTAAAATACCTGCATTTCCAATGACACAGGATTGCAAGGTTACACGTTCGAGAGACCAAGCTGAAATTCTCCGACAGGGTGGAACCATCCCACCAATTCGCAGTACCAAACCGCTTCTTTGATCGAATCAACATCGACAAGATTACATCGATATTCCGTCTCCAGCTCTATTAATAACTTGGAGGCTCAACACGGCTACCGGCTGGTGCCATCAAGGTTCGTTTTTACGTAAACCGACTTTAGTTGCTACGGTCGTATCTGAACTCCAGTCGTGCGATTTCGAGGAACCAAGCTGTACTTCGGCAAGCTCATCTGCCCATCACCTCGTCCACAATGGCGTCTACACCCTCAGTAACGGGAACCCAACCCCTCGCCATGCCCGAAGGCCTAAACCCCGACAACCTCGACACCATCACCGAGCTCGCCGTGCTCCTAAACCGCCTTCGCACGCCCGGCGTCGGCGGCAGCGGCAGCGGCACGACGCCCGCCCCGACGCCCTCGCAATCCCAACCCCAATCCCAATCCCAATCCCAATCCCACCCGCACGCGCACCCGCCGCCGCGATCCTCCCAAAACGCGTCGCAGTCGCAGACCAACCACGGCCTGACGACCACAAGCAACACGGGCGAGCTATCCCTGAAGGAGATCCCGCCCGCGGCCGACGTGCTCAAGCACCGGTTCCAGAAGGCGCGGCTGCTGATAAAGGGGTTGCCGGACATGAGCCGCACGATCCCCGAGCAGGAGGTGGAGATCGCGGCGCTGGAGGCGAGGCTCGGAAGGCAGCGCGATATGCTGCTGAAGATACGGGATATGGGCGCGCGGTTGGCGGCGGCGGGGCAGGAGGATGGGGATCGTATGGTTGTGGACTGAGTGGACTGAGTGGACTGAGCAGGGAACAGAATTAATTTGGAAGTCGAGGGAAGGGTGGTGGGATAAGGGGTCTTGTCTTCCTGGGCTACCTGGACATACAACAAGTATTGTGATGAATTTGCATGGGCGTGGAGTTTGGGCGTTTGGGATATGATACCATTAGAATGGGCCAGGTTACTCATAGGGACGACGATTCATTATGCTTAGTACCTATACTACTGCCAATAATTAAACATTGAGAATTAGAGTGCCAACGAGAATTTCAACATAGTGTTTATCGTTTTTAGAACTGGACCCAATACCTTTCAGACTTGTAGTCAGTAGAAGATAAGTATCATGCAGACAGCTACTCTACCTGGGTTTGAAGCTGTTTACATGGGACTCGAAATGGTCAAGCTTGAGTCTAGTTTCACATTGTGAAAAGGCATATGAGGTGAAGAACTTTGGCGCCGGTGAAATACCACTACTCCTATTGTTTCTTTACTTACCTACCTAGGTATTCAATGAAGCGGGGCTAGACTTACGTCTAACTTCTGGTTTTAAGGTCCTTCGCGGGCCAACCCGGGTTGAAGACATTGTCAGGTGGGGAGTTTGGCTGGGGCGGCACATCTGTTAAACCATAACGCAGGTGAGTAATTAATTCCTTCTTCTATTTATTATTTCTTTCAAAAATGCTAACATATTATATAGGTGTCCTAAGGGGGGCTCATGGAGAACAGAAATCTCCAGTAGAACAAAAGGGTAAATCGAAGCAAGACGCGGCTCTCCTATGTATTATGTATTTCTTCCTGCTGTCTTGTAACGATTGTCCTATCCCAATTAAATTATCTTATAAAACACCCACCCTTCGTAAAATATCGACTGTGCTCAGGCTTGGGCTTCCGCAGACAGAGTTCTTCCAGATATCTGCCTGAATGCGCTGTTCTTCAGGCAGGGTACTCCAGTTTGGTGACGGTTCGCTCTTCAACCACTTGAAATCGTCTACCTGATCCCATTGGTTCTTCTCTTCGGCTTCCGACCTTTTCGCCTGTCTTGCAGTCAATATCACGTTCAACCGAAACATGCATTCGAACTTACATAAAGTTCTGGCAGCGGCGCAAACCGCATCCCCGAGCAGTCCTCGATGATGGGATGGCTTGCACAGTGGAGGTAGACATCGACGTTCTTGCACTCATGAATACGCACTTGCCGCGCTGCAACAACAACTGTTGTGTTCTCAAGCCCTGTGATGTGAACCGGTCCCGCAACATGACCGGCTACGATCAGACTTTGCTTGATATTCTTCAACGCTAGCCCGGCAAATGGCGCTCCCGTACTCGTAGGGACGGTCATATCCACAACACACCTCATCAGATCCGTCAGGCTACCCGAAGAAGTAGCCCTCGAGGCTGTCGACGGAAGCATGATGTGAAGTCCGGAGTGGTCGTATATCGCAATACTCTTAGCATCAGAGAAACTCGGTTTTCGTACGCCCGATTGCTGCTCCAGCTCTTCGTTGTAGTCCTTTGCAGGGGAGGGTTTACTAGTTTCGGCATCGCGCCTCGCCGCGTCCATGACGGGGGACTGCTTAGACCCGACATTGCTGAAAGAGGTCCGCTGTCGCGGATCGGCTTCCGGTTCGGTCGGAGCTGCTTTCTTTCCCTTGGACTTAAATTGGAATCGCGACTTGGGCGCGAAACTGGCGGTTGTTTCGTTGAGCTTCTCGGTGAGTGCCTTGATAGCCTATGTGCATACACGTGAATACGTGGAATGGGGTATGGAATGGTGGCGTCGTATACCTGAGAATACGTTCGTTGATCATAAGCAGGGATGTAGTCACCCGCATCCATCACCTCATTTGACAGGCGGGATATCCCTGCCAGTACGCTGTCTATACAGTCTTGTCGCTCTCCACCCGCGGGCGATAGTGTAGCCAAGTCATCGATCTGGCTCTGAATGGCTTTGTTGAGTTAGCCAACTATCCAGCCAACTCGCTTTAGCTTACAGTAGCTTACCTGTTACCTCGACTTGAAAGGAGCGGAAGAATCGTTCCTTCGGGTCTGACACCTTACGACTTGCCATCCCTTCGTTCAGATGGGGGTGGGTGAGGTTGGAGCTGAAAGGAATAAAGAGTTGAGTTTCCATGTTGGACAAAAGCGCACAGATCAATTGTGCCTGACAATTGCAAGTATGTTTTTAAAATAGGTACCTTTATTACTTGCTGCCTAGGCTATACTAAATGCAGCAGATTATTCTTGTGTCTTACACTAGGATCGTGAGAAACAGGATCGAAAAAGAAAGGGTCATAGGAAATATATATTCGTTCAAAGTCGCGGAGAATGTGAAGTGATGCAATAGGTAAGCACCTGTTAGTCAAGAGTTAAGGGACGGGACGGAAGGGTCTCGGTCATTTGATGCACGGCATCGCGACTCACGCTGCAGTATGTCGTCGTTGGGTTGGGGTATTTGTTTTGCTAGCACTTAGCACTGGAGGATAAAATCGGAAGCATGCGATAAGCATCTGATGGAGTGATGGAGGGGCACTACATAGTAGGCTCTTCCACTGGTTCGTCTAGCATCGTCTAGCTCCACCTTAGCGGGATCGCATAACGGGATGGCGCTAAATCATTTGCCAATGGCACCCTCCTGCCCCCGCACTCTAACCTAGTAGGTCCGTGATACCCCTTTGATCCAAACCTGGGGAGATGTGACGTCGACCCATACGCTGTCTCTGTCTTCGACGATCCTCCAACTCTGAACCCGTCGCCTACGCTCGTGGACAATTTCGTTCGTCCGAGCGAAACGTGGATGAACCTAGAATCCCAGACGAAGCACTGCCGTTACTGAGGCCTCCTGATGATGAACGACACTTGACACTTACTTGACACTTATGTCAACTAGAACTAGGAATATTCTACATTTTCTGCAGCTTTGATTGCAACGAGCAGGTGCGTCATTCCAGGTACCACTAGGTAATTGGGTGTCGTCCAGCATGCAGGACACGATGTCGAAGCTGAATTGGGTTTCCTAGCCTTTCTGACCACCTTGACGATATACGTCATTTTATACCCAGGGTCATCCAGATCGAGGTAGCATCTAGCCTAGATTCCTATGCCGGGGGCTGCCAGACCCTTACTGCATACCTCCGAATGAATGGCCGATCCCTCTAAGCACATAGCCTCGGCCCCTAGTGGGCGTTTAGATTTATCACCAGATCATGAGACTTCGCCGCTTACATCAAGCTATGATTTACATTGGACGAGAATAGTTCACTCCCGGCCTTCATCTATTCTTATTGGCGGTATACGGCAAAGTTTAAGCATCCACCTCCCTGTATACTCAAATCAAGACGATAGAGGAACTAAATAAGGCTTCTATGTACATGTCAACAACCGACGTATTTGACGCACCACGAGCATATAGTATCTCAGATTGTCAGATGGATTTAGGATTCTAGCAATCGATCACGATCCTACCCTTTCCTCGACTTACACACGAAAGCATACTCGTTTCCTTCTGCCCGTCCTCAAGGGCCGTACCATAATGTGTGACTTGCCCCTTGCACACCTCGACCATGCAAGTTCCGCAGTTGCCTACCAGGCAAGAGGAATCCAGCTCAAAGCCGGCATCATTAAGAACTTCCAATAGCGACTTCTCGCGAGGCACCTGCAGAACGTCGCCGGTGCTTCTGACCTCCGCCTCGAAAGGGTCACCGGTGCCGGTTGTCGCGCTGCCGAATTCTTCGAAGTGCAGTTGGGCTTGTGGATAACCTAACTTGGTCGTCACATCGCGACAGGCGGCCAGGAGCGGTTCTGGGCCGCAGCAGTAAATCATGGTCTTGCAGTTATCTCTACAGTCATCCGGGGGTGGAATTATGGATTCCACGTCTAACCGGCGACCCTCATCCTTCGCGTACAGGGTGGTCTTTTCGGCTGGTAGGGTATCAAGGTATGCGGCTTCCTCTCTACTACGCGCTGCATAGTGTATCTCGAAGTCGACAGCCTCCGGGAGAATTTTGATTTCTCCAACGAAAGCAGTGACACCGATACCACCGATGATGAAGATATGCCTCGTCGGATTGTTCCCTTGGATGCCATTTAGTATTGGGATGTTTGCGTTGTGGCCCTTGGCCACTTCCACAGCATTGCCGACCTTCAGATTCTCGTGTAAATAGAGACTCCCACCTCGCGAATTGTCATCGTTGGCGATTCCGAGTTCGAATGATCTCATGTCTCCGGAGACGACAGAGTAGGCTCTCGTAAACTTCGCGTCGGGGCCGAATCTGAGACGTACGAAGGGAAATCGCCCGAACTCTAAGTCCTCCGGCTCGACACTTTCGTCCTCGGCACGAAGCACAAATCTCTGGACCCTTGGCGTCAGTCGCGTCTTCTCAACCAGTCTGTAGGACCTCCAGGGTACTACAATATCCCCGAGAAGTCGACCATTCATGTCCTCGGTGCCCTTCGCCAACCGGTTTTGGAACAGCTCTTTAAACTCCTTGCTAAACTCTGCTATCTGAGTGAGCTCTCTTATGGCCTCCATATTGTTCGTGTCTTCGTAAAGGATATGCTGTACCCTCGAAAGCGACCAGTAGGGGTGAATGCGCTCGATGAGCTCCATCTGGTCGCCTACTTGAATATCGCCGCCTTGTATCACGCGATAATACCAGCCAGTCCATCCGGTACTCTGGATCATGCTGGACATCTTCTTGTATTCGAAGCGATGGTTTAGCTTGTAGCACGGCTGCCTGGGCATGGTAACCTGGATGATGGCATCCGGCCCCAGGCGGAACTTGTCACCGACGCATAGATTCTCCTCCGTCAGGTGTTCCGTGGATAGGTTCTCGCCAAAAGCGCCTACCTTGAACTTGTACTCGCGGTCCGGCAGGGTGTCCTTCCACTGGGCGTAGTGTCGCGGGTCATACTGGTGTATGGCGTTGTCGGGGCTTTTGTGGTGAACATACTGGCGCTCGTCGCCGACGAACCCCCCTATCGTAAGCCGGACCTTGCCCTCTCGGGGCTGTTTATTTATCGCCGACGTGAGCCCTTTCAACCCGCCGAACGGACGGACCTTGCCCGTTCGTAAGCTTCGAACGGTGTCCTTCGGGGGTAGAGGCGCCGGGTACAGACTTCCTTCCTCGACGTAATAGGAGCTCATTGTGAAAGTGCCTCGACCCTCTCGGGCGGAATATGGAACGGAATATCTAGAGGCTAAGTGTTAGTCTATAGACTTGGCTTGCGCTCAAAGATGGGGTTATCGTAGATAAATGGGGGGTTATGGCTACCTAGCTGCGCGGTATCCACCGGGCTACAGTGGCTCGACAAAAAAAACGTCCAACAGGATTTTAGCAACCAAAATTTCCATTTCAAATAGACATAACTCTACGAAACGCCAGTCTGAAAAATTGAATAAAATTGTAATAATTATATTACCTAATGGATATTATAGAAGGATTTTTTCCTAATTTTTATTTACTTTTAGGGGACCTAAATGTAGAAATAAAGCCTAAGGTATATAAAATAACCTTGCTATTTTAAGATGTAATTGCTTTTAATATTTATATATAATTAATATATAAGACTTGGTAATAATATAAATAAATGCAATTAATTAGTATTTTAAAAGCTCTGGAATTTTTCTAATTTAATTCTAAGAAATTATTAGCAATTTTCTGAAAACAAAGGCAAAAAATGAGGAAATTTTGCTAATTCCCATATAAAAATGGACATTTTTAATAAAGCGCTACTTTAATTTTGAATAACTCTATTACAAAAATTAGGAAAAAGAATATAAATAAATAGCTTTATAGCTAAACTAATTATTTATAAAAATAAGCCAAAATATCATATTAATATTATATTAAATAGTAGAGTTATAACTTTGCGAAGTTGGTGAGTTTTGATGTGAAAATCGCATTAGACGTTTTTTTTGTCGACCCACCGTAGGAAATCGGCATTTAGCGAGGTATAAGGATTATGGTTGATCCTGACAGTCGGGATAATCGAGGCCCTTATACTTGGCTGAAAACTAATCGTCATTTATGAATAAGGCTAATGTAAACAAACAATTCGTGTGCTTGGTGTTGTTCCTGGTATGAACGGTCATTGTTGGCATTCTTTTTAGCAAATTGAAGGAGCGGCTGATAGGGGTATTGATTGATATCTTGTCTCTACTACTACCTTACCAAAATGTATACGGGGCCCCCACCATGGTAGTACAGTCCAAATCTGGATCCATGTAACGAAGTTTTAGTGGGATGGAGAATTATATACCTCACCCTTTCGTCTAAGACGGTGTTGTAGTACACGTGTTGTAAGGTGCTAATGTCTGTCTGTCAAACGCAAGCACTTGACTGTCTTTTCCAATACACCCTTGGTCAGGATATGAATTGGGTATCTAGGCACCTGTTGAAGAAGAACGATATCAGTATTTCCGCGATCACATACAGGTGCGATTTTGATAGGAACCCGATAAGTTTGAACTGACTGTTTGATATTCGTTGGCTTGGCTGATTATCTGATTAATAAATGCCCGTAATTCATTAAAGTGATCCGCTAGAATACAGTAGATATTGCCTTGTCCTCCGCTGGATTCAGTTTCCCGGTGATACCTGGCAGATGAGCCAAGTAACGGCAAGCTCTAATCGGATAGCGCTATTAGGAGTCGATGCCAGGAGAAAGACCGTCCTGGGGCCTGGCGGATGTGGTTAAAAGTTTAGGCACCTACCTGTTCGGCCAATGTCGAATCATGTCAGGACGATGACCTCGGTACCTAGTTAAACCAAGCACGGAGAGTATCGCATGGCAACAATTCATTGCTTAAACATATAGCAACTTTAGGGCGAGAACATAAGCATGAAATCAAGAAATCGAGCTAGTCCGCCTCGGAGAAAGGTATTCATGAGATTTAGCCTTGTCATGCCAAGATGGACTCGATCGTGGAGCTCCTAGGCAAGTCATGACGATTTCGTGACGGCGGGTCCTGTAACCCGTGAGTTCATCGAAAATCTCCGGTAACCATCTTATGAGAACTACACCACCTCAGCCCCAATACCTTGCGTGGTCGTGCACTCTAGCAGCCTCGGCGAGTAATGTCTATGGGGCTTGGGCTTAAGACATGCCGGAGTGGACCCTTTCATGGCGGCACGCCCAATATGATCGTTATGTGACACCAGTTCTGCGTTTACTAAAAGTGTAGTCGAATAAATTAGATCTCATTTATGGCACTTGCCACCGCTTCCGGAGATTTCATCGACATGGTCATACGAAGCTAGTTCTACGTGATATCTGCTAAAGCAGCCATCACGTTCTCGGTCGTGACATATAGAGGTGCCGTGATGATGCCCAATGGTAAACCGTTAGTTCAGCCAGCGGAAGGGCATACACCTCAGAAGCCAGAACTCTGCGGAGGAACCCAACGACGAAATGAGGCCGACGAGCGGAGTATCGACCAACCCCCAAAGCAGAGTGCGCCTATCCACCAGCTATTTCAAGATGTAGACTGGAGTGAATCGCCCGTCGGGTCAATGGCCAACTGGGACTCAGAACTCAGGCATATGGCTCGCTTCGTGATGGCGGACACGAGCCCGGCAGTTTTGTTCTGGGGAGATTCTTCGTCTATTATCTACAATGAAGCCTTCTTACCGATGCTAGAAATTAAACATCCCCATGCGATGGGAATGGCAGCTTCTGAGAGTTGTTCCTTCTGGGACCAACTAGCCGGGCCAATTTCCCAGCAGCATCGGACGGGCCGGACGGTAATGTGCCACGGAATCAGGTTACTAATGAAGAAGAACGATCACCTCGAAGAGGCCTATTTCGATTGGAAATTAATCCCCGTTACTAATGATGAAGGCGACGTCATGGGTTCCTACGGAATACCCTCGAACAGAACCGAGGAGGTTATTTGCTGGAGACAGAATCACTGCATCCGGCAACTGTCTCGCTGCACCGGGGCGGCGACCAATGTAGAAGAACTCTGGAATACTTTACTTACTGGCCTTAGCTCCGATAGAAAGGACATTCCATTTGCTCTACTATACTCTCTGGATGAACAGCTGAGCATAACTGCTGCGCCTAGCGAGCCCAACTACCCGTGTCATCTTGAAGGAGCCATCGGTGTCGATACCGACCATCTCATCAAGCAAGAATATTTCGATCTGTCATGCGACCTCGATGGCTTTGCGCCGACCATGATCAAGGCACTCAAGACGGACGCGATGCTCATCTTAGAAGCTGACGACCCGCCCTTACATAAACTGTTCAAGGGTCTGGGGTGGAGAGGGCGTGAGCTACCTTGCGAGCAGTTCGCCATCGTGTCAATAAAAGAAAGCGATAAGCTGGCCGCCTTCATGATTGTTGGTCTGAATCCGTACAGGAGGTATGACGATAATTTCTGTGACTTCCTGCAGCTCGTAGCGGACGCCATAGCGCCACAGTTATCGAGGGCGCGGCTATCAGAAGAAGTTGCGAGAAACAACGAACTGGCTCAGAGAGCACAGCTAGATCGCAAGAGAAGCGATATGAGATTTTCTCGATTCGCGGAGCGGTCTATCGTGGGCCTGGCAATCATTGATGTGGAGGGCAAGGTACTCAGCTTCTGGCTACAGATAGTATCTAAAGAATTGTACTGACGGCTGGCAGATTTTATATGCAAATGATGCATGGTACAAATTCTCTGGGCTAAGCCCTGCGGAACAACAAAACCTGAGTTGGTTCGACAGCGTGGTTCCTGAAGACGTCGACTTGCTCATAGAATGGCAAAACAAGGTGCTAAAGGAAAAGAAAGGGGGAACATTCCAGATACGTTCGAAAGAACCGTTCCGACGTGGCAACATGTATTCGGATTACCGAACCGGTATCTGTGCTTGCTATTCTGACTTGAACGAAGATGGCGAGGTTGAGAGTGTCATGATTCTTACGATGGACATTAGCGAACTGAAGTGGATCGAACAGCAACTGATTTCACGTTCTAAGGCACTCGAGGAGTCGGAGCGAACATGGCGAGATTACGCAGAGCACTGCCCTCTGGGTATCTGTCGAACAGATGGAGATGGGTACGTCATATACGGAAATGATGCGTGGCGGTCTTTCTACGGGTTTGGACCAGGACCCCTACCCGATCCTCAACCGTGGCTCCCCTGGGTTCGGGAGGACCACGTCCAATCCTGCAAGGAGTTCTTTGCCCGTCTGCACTTAAGCCGGGGCCCAGAGTCTGTCGAGTTCCAGTTGATGAACAAGACATATACCATTTCAGGAGGCGACTCCACTGCCACCAACGGCGCGTATGTGGCTGCTACTGGTTTTACCCAGTTTAAACCAGACGGCTCAGTCGACCATATTGACTTCTGGGTCACGGATATAAGTGGACAGAAGATGGCTGTCAAGGTGCTGACGGACAAGATGGAAGAGGCCATTCGACTGAAAACTCAGCAGGAGCGTTTCATGGATATGATCAGCCATGAGATTCGTAACCCGCTTTCCGCCGTTCTGCACTGCAGTGAAGAGATCATCGACTCGGCCAAGAAAGGTTCTGCCCTACTAGAGTTGGTGTATGACGGGAGCCTAACCCCGGGCTCGAGCAGCTCCGCGAAAGATATCGTGAAGAAGCAGATTGAAAATGCCCTGGACGCTTCACATACAATCCTCTACTGCGTCCAACATCAGAAGCAGATTGTCGACGACGTTCTCACTGTCTCGAAACTCGATTCCGATCTACTAGTGGTCTCTCCTATGCCAGTCCAACCGATGGCCCTAGTTCGCTCTTCCCTCAAAATATTTGACGTCGAGCTGAAAATGACGGACATCAAACTCACGGTTGTGGAAGATAACTCGCTCACGACCCTCGGCATCGAGTGGGTTCTGCTAGACCCCAACCGGTTCCTTCAGATCGTAATAAACCTGGTCACCAACGCTATAAAATTCACCAAGACGTCGAAGGTCAGAGAAATAATTGTGACGGTATCGGCTCAGACACATAAACCCTTTCCACACGAATTAGGCGTCGATTTCGTGCCGTTGCGGTACGCTCCCGCGTCCCCGGTGGGAACTCGAGGCTCTGTCGACTTGAAAGATATTGGTGACCCGGGCCCAGATGTTTTCCTGTCACTCAGCGTCAAAGATACCGGGAAAGGCTTGGACAAGAACGAAAAGACGCAAGTCTTCAAACGGTTCGCTCAGGCGTCCCCCAAGACTCACATCGAATACGGCGGGTCGGGCCTCGGCCTCTTCATCTCTCGGCAGATCACGGAGATGCTGGGAGGGGAGATAGGCATGACCAGCAGCCCCGGCTCCGGATGCACGTTCGCGTTCTACGTCAAGACTAATAAGTGCGACGTCCCGGGCCATTCGTCCGCGTCCAGGGAACCCGTGATCCGGCTGAGTCGATCGCTCAGCTTGACAGCCGACGGGACGCCCGTCACACCGGGAGAGGAGGGGAGAAGCAACAGCGTCTACACGCCACAGGGATCAAGCACTCCGCTCCAGGAAGCGCCATCCCTAAACATCCTCGTCGTTGAAGACAACCTGGTGAACCAGAAGGTCTTGTGCAAACAGCTGCGCAACCGCGATTTCATCGTCCAAGCTGCCAACCACGGAAGAGATGCCCTTGACGCCGTCAGGAATAGCCACGGCGAGGACGTACCGCCAGAACAGAGATCCTTCGATGTAATATTGTGCGACATCGAGATGCCAGTTATGGACGGCATCGAGTTCACACGTGAGATCCGGAGGCTGGAGGCTGAAGGCAAGCTCACCGGTCATGTCCCGATTCTCGGAGTGACGGCCAATGTGCGTAGTAAGCAGATCAGCGGCGCTAGAGAAGTCGGTATGGTGAGTAAGACGTAGGGATCGGATTTCTGTTCGTGATCAGACTGCTGATATCTTTGAAATCTAGGATGGGGTCACGACGAAACCTTATAGGATCGAAGAGCTCATTACACATATTAATAGCGTATGCTCTAAGCGATAACATAAGCGGAATCTCTTAATATCTTATATCCCGCTATATTGGCATATTCTTGATAGCTAACTGGATTATCGTACCTACGACTTCTTCCCTTCCCCACTTTTATCCCTACCTTCTACTTGAGAGTGCGTGACCACTCGTTGATATACATAACCCAACATCAACCGACGTTATATAGGGTCTAGCACTGGCACCTGGTGTGAGGATCGCCAATCCAAACAGCTAGGAACAGATTACAGAAGAAACGCAATAGTGGAAAACTGGGGTATACTAAGTCGGGATTTACCTAATATAAATATACCAGTATATTTGTAAAAGGTTACACCGCTACGACGGCTTTGAAGGCACAAGGCACAAGGCACAAGGCACAGAAGTCCTAGTTGGAGTAAACACGGAGTCAAGATATTGCACACCTTTAAGGCTTGAAATTGCTTCTGAAGCCGTTATTGTATATGGCGGACAGCTTGCCACGTCTCATACCCCCTGGAAAGTCTGGGTGCTCAGATAGCATTCCTCATAACGTTAAGTACTATCGATCAATCAAGCATAACCCAACATCGGTGTACGCCAGCACCACATCTTAGGACGACGTGCCTTTAAGGCAATCTCATTTCAGTCCTGAAGAGTTGCACGCGTATGAATCAGCATAGCCTGGCCCCTAGGTCAGCACAAAGTTGGGCCTGGTTTCACGCCAACGCATCAGGTAGCTATTACGGCTTAGAAACTGAGCCGGTGCATGTGAACTAGCATACGAAGGTACCATTACAGATACAAATTTTTTAACATAAGAATATGCCATGATGAATTCAGACCTTGGACCCATGCGAATTTGCAGCGTGACAACGCAGTACCTTTCGTACAACTCAATCAGTAAACCAAGGATGACCAAGTGCATCGAGCGCTGTGATCCTCAGTGCCGGATCCAACCTCGTCATACTACTAACGAGATTTTTGAAAAGCGGATCAGTGAAAGTCGGAAACCACGGCATTCGAACTCTTGAGTGCGTGGATCATGCGTGGACGGCACTGACTGCGTGTTTGAATCGTAGTTATAACCTCGGTGATTCCACGTTCCAGACAGTCTTCCGGGCCGCGTATCCCGTCGACAAGGCCAGTGTCGCAAAGCTTTTTGCTTCTCTGCGGAGCGCAGCATGGACCGCGGAAGCGAATGCGGAACTTAAATGCCTCCAAGGCAGGGCTGATGTGGTCATCGATTCGGCGCATTACCTCGGTCTGAACCCGACAGCCTCCACCAAGCCACAGCCGATAGCGTGATGGCTATGGCGTACGAGTGGCTCGCGGATTGCGTCGCGGATTGCGTCGAGGATTGCGTCGAGGATATAATAGGCTCCCACTCCAGGGCTTTCGCTGACATCGTAGCGAGTCTCTCGAACAAGAGCAAGCTGTGTGGAAATGGCCTATTCTTCCCGTTTTTAATTGCCGCAATCAAGAGCGAGCAGCTACACCAAGAGGCTATGCACCAGCTCCGTGGCGCCCTCGCGGCGGCGGCAGCTGCTGGCTTGCCCTGGATAGGGGAGGACCACATTTGGGTTCGCGGCCAGCACACCCTATGTCTCACTAATCGTCGGCTGGACAGAGCCCGCGGACCAGTCCCAAGAAACGAAGACACCGAAATGGAAACACCGCACTGCGCTTGTCAAAAGCTTCATGTTGAATCAAAAGAAAGACGTTGATGAACTGTATCACTGCCTGATTCAAATTCACCTCTGGGGTTTTGGGGACCGGAGGCTCAAATTGGAGCGGGATCTCAAGGTCGGCGTGACGAAAGAGTTGGCGGAGAGAGAGAAAAGGCGTAACCCTCCTATCATCCAGGACGGGCCAGGGGCGTCGGCATTATCCGCATCTGATCAATAGCAATGGCTGACTACCTAGGTACCAGGTAGGTATATAGAGATCACATTCATACCACGATACTGTGAATATATGGTGCGAAATGAGGTTAGCAAATCGATTTACCTGTGGGCTGCGGTGTGCCAAACCGAAAACAGATGCAAGGGAGAAGGCCTGTAACCTCTTAAAACCGTTGGTCTTTTTCTTCAAGACCTATACAACCCTCTCGGGCACATCATGTGCCTCTCTCTCATTTCTTACAGCGGACCACAAGACCAAAATATGCCAGCCTCGCCAAGTAAATTAAAAGTTAGAGTCTCAACCAACTCAAGAAACACGTCACATTTCCCACAAGCCAGAATTTCCTCGCGGTGTCAATTACCATCGTAAAACCTCGCACAAGCCGCTATCTGCAACCATCAATTCATCGAGTCTATGCAACAAAAGCTCGTTACCCGTTAAAATCTCAAAAAAAAAAAAAAAAAAAAAAACCTCCCATCTAACCTGTAATACAATTCGCCACGCCCCTGACCCAGGCATATATACAGACAGGCCTTCATCAATTCGTATCCGACCTGAACCCAATTCGTTAATCTACATCTACATCTACACCCCTCTAGCCGCGCGTCCGTTCATATGCCGCCTCCCGTTCAGCAGCGACCCGTTGGGCTGGGGAAACCCGTACGGGTAGACGTTGACGGGCCGTTTCTTCGCCGGCAGCGAGTTCAGCGCGTTCCACATCTCCATGATGCCAGCCCGGCGCGCGGGCAGCATGCTGTACTGCAGCGAGTACAGGGCCTTGCGGTGGATCGGCGGGACGAAGCGGCCGGTGATGAGGCAGAAGAGGACGCGGGGGGAGAGGTAGTGCTTGCGGATGCGGTTGCCCATCTGGAAGTACTGGTGGAACATGGCCGTGAAGGTGAGAGGTACGGGCTAGAGACTCGTTAGATTATTATTGGATATAGCAGGTTTTTGTTCGCACGAACCTTGAGGTAGATGACTGACGTGGGTTGCGGAAATGGGGGTGAGGGTGGCGTAGAATTAATACAAAGTCTATCAGGGGTATCACGAAGTTCAAAACGAATGCCGCCTGTTTATCTCATTAGTACTCATTGCCCATTACAAATAATAGCACACAACTCACCCGGAAGACGCCGTGGGTCCTTGGCCCTCAACATCAATGCGAACAGCGGGAAATGGTTTAAACAAGAAAGTAGCGTATCGAAAATTGCCTTGAGCGATATGATGACCATACGCGCCAAGGCGAAGTTGAGGTAGAACACCACAACGGTGGGGAGAAGGAAGAACAGAAGAGTGAACAAGATGGTGCCGACGAGAAGCTGGTCGAGGTCGTAATCGCACGCGTCAACACGATTGCGAAGAACATTGTACTTCTTGCCCTGAAAGAGTTGGAAGAGGGAAAGCAGAATCGTAAGCTGCCAGTGGTAAATACGCGCTGAGGCCAGGTAAAAGGAGTAGATGTGGACTGTAAGCACCGAGAGCAAGTCTGAGAAGAGCGCTAACGGCATGCTCGCACCAGCAAAACTGGAGAAGCCGATGAACCAGACGATATGCGACAGCAATGGCTGTAAGGTGCCAATGCAACTAGACCAATAGTCAATAACCCATAGGAACAGGTCGCCCAGAAATAGCGCCAATTCACTATTCAGTTTCAGACCAGCCGGCCAACCCATGAGCCAGGATATGCTACTCTGCAACGCGTTGATGGTATATCGTCCCAGGAGCATACTGATCGTGTCAGCCACCCAATCGGCATTATCGATGATATATGATCCTAGGGCAATGCCGATAATAACATCATTGGCCACAAGCCACAAGCTATTATAGAAGCGGATGTAGTCTGGATGGCTATCAGTCACACTGTCCCAGTCATTCTTCCGCAACCTGAGCTTGACATATTGCATAGGCCAGTAACAGAACTGCTGGAGGCGAATTTCTACCTGCTGGGCCGTCGCAGATACGTCCTTTAGTGCGGGCGAGCTTGGTCGGGCTCTCCATTCTAAAATCTGTAGGAAGGCTTCCGCTGCGAATCGATGACCGATGAGTATCAGAACAAAAATGCTGCGGATTATCGGAAATGCGTATAATATCATCATATCCCATATCCATAAGATTACATAGTCTTTCATGTTGACGGCATGCTCCACCACCCGCTCGGACACACTCAGCGTGCGCTTAGGTCGAGTGCCGATGAGCGATACGTTCTTCTGAAGGAGATGTTCGAGTTCCCACGTCCAGTTGATCTGGTTGACGACTCTCGGGAGCGCTTTGTCTTTCTGGGAAGGCGTATGTCCCACGCTCGAGTGTTGCTTCTCTTTATCTACCAGTAGGCGATTCTTCTGCTTGTTCTTCCGCTCCTGCTTCTCGTCTTCGGCATCAGAGGCGTCGAACATATGATACGAGGCATGGTTCTCTTTATCGGCTAGAGATAGCGCAATCGGGCTCAGAGATATGTACTGCATACGAAGCGGATCGGGTCGCTGGAACATATTGATTTGTATACTGGACGCTCTTGGGCACGTTATCTTTGGCACCTTGTAGGAAGGGCCGACGGTAGCTCGTACCCATGACGGATCTGGCTCGAAATCGGGATTGCGATTCGTAACGCCGAGAACGTGTATGGAAGGCTGTCCGCAAATCTCGAATATCCGGGGCACGGCATGAGGAGCACTCCGTAGTAGAATTCCCGTTTTCAAAGCGTTTTCGACATTGCTTGGCTACTGTAGAGTCAATATGGGCAACTAGGGATCGCGGACTCCGAACGAGGTGGCTTGCTCACGTCGACATGATCCAGAACAGCTATGACAACGACATCTAGGCTCGAGTTTCGCCAACCGACGATGACACCGGGAACATCGGACGTCGTGATGTCGATCGGCCAGAATACCCTCATCAACCCATCATGCTCAGGCATGGCCAGCGAGCCGGCGTCAGAGCACCTCCAGCTAGAAGGAGCCTCTGCGCCGCAGTTGTTCTCGAGCGGATATTCCAAGCTTAGGAGCTCGTGGATGCTATAGACTGCCTATTAGCACCTTGCGACAGGGAGTAAGGGCCATTCGTAGTACCAGATTCGCCTCCACTCGGGCGATATGTTGCACAGGTATAAATACCAGGGTGAATGTGAGACTTAGGAGGGCGAATCCCTGTGCAGCGCGAACCTAGACAAGAGGACCAAACAGTCAGACAGGTCTCACAATCATTCCACATGGTAGCTATGGCTTTGAGGGTCTGGAACAAGGTGGACTCACTATAACACCTTTATCCCAAGCAAACACGATCAGGTCGTAGAGACGGGTAACAAGATCCCATCTGGCAGTGATGTAGCCTGCTACGAAGATGGCGAGAGTAAGAATGGAAAAGGGGTGCATGTAGGAAAGTGGTATCTATCATTCGAGTCGCATCGCCAATATTCTTTTCTTTTAGGTATTGAGTTGCGGTCTTATAGCAGACAATGGATATCGCGAACACCAACACTCTGGCCCGAGGAGTGCTGGCAATATGTCGTTGTATGCAATGTAGGTGATCGAGTCGCTGTGGCAGGTAGTGATTCAACGGTCGGTTATGTTCTACAGTCGGCTTTGTAATGGTCGTCGCACGATATATTTGGATGGAAAGTTGCGATGGTCTTGATCCTAAATCCCCGTGTCTCGATCGAAAAATACGTAGTGTATGGTGTGTGATGTTGGACAAATATAACGAGCGACGGGGTTCGAGGTATTCGAGGTTTGATGGTTCGGTAGTTCGACAAAGACAAGATCGATCGTGTCTGCGCTTTTCGAGTAGAGCCAAATTAGAATGTTGGTTTCTGCCCCTGGGCCCTTGCAGTTCTGCACCGATGACCGATGGAAAGTCTGGACCTGCAGAGTTGCATCGCGTATTGCGTATTGCGTGTACCGTGCATTAATAAGCTTTAGTGCGTTATCGATACACCCCAGTTAGGTCTAGGCCCACTTGTCTCTGTCTGACGTCGTTGCTGAACTACTAGGTTAAGCTTTTTGATCTGCTGGCCGCAGCGGTAATTATTCGTACATCTCCACGACAATTCCAGGTAAATATTTTGACAGTTGTTTTCGACTCATTTTATAAAGGCATATGAAAGTGCGAATGGGAGACACGAAAATTCCTGGGTGACATCCCAGGTCTATTGAGAGATGCGAAGTAGGGATTATTGTGGTTCGACATTGTCTATCAACATCAAGAAACAACTCATAAAGTGGTAATTGATGGGAAACTTGAGAGGAATTTTCATGATCATTAAAGAACAATTCGCCAGGTTACAGTGCTTATATACATGCTGGAAAAAGCAGTGAGTTGGAAGTGTCTAGGGTCATGAATACGAGCTCTCCCCCCATTTTGTTAGCCTACTCTACTATGTAATCGCCAAGGTACGGTTACGACGTAACCAGCCCTGCATCTCCCTCTCCCGCCTCATTCTGCTGAAAGAAAGATCATCACCTTATCTGAAATAAGGTTACGGTGACGGTGAGGCTGAGGTCGGGGTTAGCAATCTTTGGCCGTTCCAGACATGACATTGGCTGGGATCTCCAGGCCCTCATACCCTGGGTAAGATCTATGCCGATTGCCTGTAAATCGATGCGGAACCTCGGCATCTACTTTGAGATGTAGAAAGGCTACTAGGCAGCGTATCGTTTGATAGGCATTATTTCCTTTTCATATGAAGGGCATCGCTTTCTTTGCTGTCTTCTCGTGCTTCGTCTAGAAGCTTGTCTATACCCCGTTCCTTAAGGGCAACCTAATAACATATTAGCAGTTAACGGCTAAAGTCACCCCCGTAAAATCATGATTTCAAATATAGAATGAATGCGCCCGAGAACCTACTTGAAGACAACCTTGATAGTCTTTAAAAAGTTTAGAGCATTCGTTATCGCCTGCCTTTCCGTTGCCGCGGAGGTATTCTATGTCTATGTGAGCTGGTGTGGGACAGAAGATATAATGGGGACATCGAATGGCGAACGTACTCTCACTATACCACTTAAGAAAACAAGTATCGTACCGTCTGTAGCTTATTAGACAACAGCTCTCATCACTGGGATGGATCTCGCACTTACTCTTTTACTTCGTTGCATTCCGGCGCAAGGGAAGCAGACATGATGGTGTATGGAAGATTAGTTCGCACTTTACGGTATTTAGTGTGTTTGTATATGACGGACGTTGAAATGCACGAAATGTTGGATGATTGCGGATGTATTCGTCAGTTCGCCAGTTAGCCAGATAGCCATGTAAGACAGGTAAGACAGGTCCCCTGCTGAGTGGTTGCTTATCGTTATCTTGGGGCATTTTAGTCCATTGTACCTGGCACACGATTGTACTGTGGAAGTAGACCATCGTTCTTTACGGGTGGGAAAATCACGCTAAGTACTTTAAGGATACACTTAGGCGGCGCTAATTCCGCTGATTAGAGCCAGGGAGGTCCATCGCCAGGCCTACGCTTTCGAAATTTTTGGTTTGAACAGCGAATTTCGTCTTTGCGACTCTCACACCTCTCTTTTATTTCCTTTGGCAGCATTTTTTATCGCGACAGCATCCGATGCGCCCGCAATCATGGATTCCTCTCAGGACCTCAAGTCCATCCAGGAAACCATCCAGAATGCTCTTGTCGCCACCACCCGACGCACCAACCAGATAGCAGCCGAAGACCTCAGTTTCCAACGAACGAGCAACCCGGACGTCGCGGAGCGTCTTGACGATTCAGCCTCTCAACTCCTAAGCCTCGCTACCTCACTCATCGCATCCGCGTCGAAGGACACCAACCTCAAAGCCCCAGAGCTCGAAGATGAGGACGACATCGATGTTCACTGGACGCGAATAGTAGACGTGGTGGATACACTGCTGGAGAAGGCCGACACATGTCTCGATGAATACACCGGCATGATCAAGCGAAAGGCTGCGCCTACCGAGCAGTCAGGTCCGCCGGCGAAGAAGCCAAAATCAGTAACACTTGACCCGTTCATGCGCAACGCGAACATCATCAAGCCTCAGAATGCGTTTGATGTAAAAACAAACAACCTAGCCACGTCGCCTTGGAAGCCGATACTTACCAAGAAACCTCACGCTGTCGTTCCTCTCAAGAGGAGCCTAACAACATTCCAGGATGAGGACCAAACAATTCAGTACGATTTTACCCTTCACGTTTCCCCTCTCATTAGATGTGTTGGGCTGTCAGCCTTATCTGGACTTCGATTCGAGAAAACAGAGACAAGCAGTCTGGATTGCACATAAGAAGCGGGTTTTGTACTGTTAGCTAATAGCATATACAGATATAAGCATCCCTACGAGACCGAGATAACCCAACTCCAATTCCCCAAGGCTGTCTTCGAAAAAAAAGAGCCCACCAAGTACCAACCCGTTGAAACCACATCGGCCACTTTCGTCAATACTTTCGAAGGTGTTTTGGAGATGCTTGAGGAGCTTAAGGGGGCTACAGAGATTGCCATCGATACGGAACATCATGACTTTAGAACCTATGCCGGCTTATTGTCGCTGATGCAGATCAGCACTCGGGAGAAGGATTGGATTGTCGATACTCTTCAGCCATGGCGTCGCAAGCTGGAAGTCTTGAACGAAGTCTTTGCCGACCCAAAAATCGTCAAGGTAAGTTTAAGCTTCCTAAGGACACCCATCCAGACTAACACTTCCAGGTATTGCACGGTGCTTATATGGACATAATATGGCTCCAACGTGATTGTGGTCTTTACATCGTTGGTCTTTTTGACACATTCGAAGCCGCGTCAGCGCTCCAGTACCCAACTAGGAGCTTAGCGTACTTGCTGAAGAGATTTGTCGACTTCGATGCGGACAAGAAGTATCAACTAGCTGACTGGCGAATACGGTATAACTATTCATGATCCCAATCATGCATGCAAGTGGACTCCACTAACAGACGAACAGTCCAATACCCGAGGAGATGTTTTACTATGCACGCTCTGATACCCATTACCTACTCTATATTTACGACATGATGCGAAATGAGTTGTTAGATCAGTCGGGAGAAGAACCAACTCAAAACCTTGTCCATCAGGTTTTAGATAGGTCGAAAGCCACCTCTCTACGACGTTATGAGACGTCTAAGTATGACGCGGAAGGTGGCTCGGGGCCATTTGGCTGGTACAACTTACTTCTCAAGCACTCCTCGGGGAAACTATCCAAAGAGCAATTCGCCGTATACCGAGCCTTGCACAAGTGGCGGGATGAGGTAGCCCGCCGAGAAGATGAAAGCGCTCTATACATTATGAACAACTCCACGCTGTTCGATATTACCAGGCAAATGCCACCCGATCCCAAGGCCCTCCATAGCCTGGTCGGCACGACGTCACACGTTGCCAAACGTGATGTTTTTAATCTATTTAACATCATCAGCAAAGCAAAGGCCGATGGTGCGAACGGGCCCAGCGTCCATGAAGTCATACGTCGCCAAAATCAGTCGACCATAGGTGTCGGTGAGGTAGCGAAGTCGGTCTTTCCCCAGCTGGCACGTGCCAACAAGGAAGGTTTGGAAGTCAAAGATCTAGTCTCCCATTCCTCAAAGCTGTGGGGAGATATTCCGATTAGTAGCCGGTGGGAGAAGCCATCTAAAGTGGCAGCTACCAGGACCATGCAGTTTGAGTTGCCTTGGGCTCAATACTTGAAGTCGAGCAAAGTGTCCGAGGATACTGAAGCACAGCTCCAACAATCGACCGTCCAAGAAACAGAATCGTACATACCCATTACTGAAGCTGAGAAACCTGTAGCGGTGATTGACGACGAATTCACGCTCAAGGCTGGCTTGAAACGTAAGGTAGCCAAAGAGGAATCGGAATCGGAGCCGGGGCCAGAAGAGGTGGACGACGTACCGTCCAAGCCAGAACCTGATTCCAGAACGTCCGCGGACGACGAGGAAATCGCACTTCCAGACTCGGAGGACGAGAAAGAGGACGCCAAGAAGGCAAGACGAAGAGAAAAGAGATCCCAAAAGAAGGCCCGCAAGCAGGCTCTGAAGCAGCAGGTCCAGGAGACTAAAGCCCTAGCGAAGCGCGCCAAAAAGGAGGGGTTCGCCGAGACGGCGGAATCGATGGCAAACGGGGATGAGGAGGAGAAACCTTTCGACTACAGCAAGGCCAAATCCGTCCTGAAGGCGGCGAGAACCACTCAGGGCGCTTCTTCGAAGGCCCCGAGATTTAATCCGTACGGCATGACGGCCGAGGGCCCGAAGCCGGCGAGGAAGATGCATGGGGAGAAGCCGGGCAAGAGTGCTACGTTCAAGAAGTGAGGGCGTTTGCGGACGTAGTTTGGTTTACGAGAGGTACGTCGTGTGCCCTCGTGGTAGTTATGTACATCATAGAGGGTTGAACGGGCCAGAGCATGAGCTGCTCGGTCTACGCGTTGTTTTGCATCTTGCCGGCGTTCGGGCGATAGGATTAGCCGCCTGGTGTCCGAGAATAGGTACATACTATGGAATGATACGTAGGGTGTCTACCTCCTACTCTATTCGAATATTGCCCTGCTTAATGTGGTTCCGCCTTGAGGCTTATGAAATGACAGCGCTCTTCTACATGGTTTCATAATCTGGGGCGTCGATGTATTTTTCTTATATGCTAGTCCCAAGTTTTTCCCTGGTTTCCAATTTAGTAAATCAGACGCATATTTAGTGAGGTAGGTATCGAAATAAGTGCCTTATGCTACTTGGCAATGTTCAACTAGGTCCTGGCCGACACCTCCTCAATTAGGTTATTAGGTAGGTGCTTAGAGGAGGCCATGGCTACCTCTCTTCCTCGTAGTTGTTAGCCAGACAACCCACAGAGAGATTCGGCGCCTGCCTCTGTAATTAAGTTCTGATCATTCACTTTTCCGCAGTTAAGCCCTAGTCACTTTATCCTCCGGAGTTAGTCCTCGACAGTAAAAAGTAGCGGGAACCATCCCAGCAGATCTAAAATGATGGTAGGAGCCCGACTTTCTCCCAGCTCAGGTTATCATCTCGATACTCTAAACGCTGTCAAAGTCAGAATCATATAGAAGCCGAGACAGCGCCGTGGCGTCCTCGGGCCAGATGCATATTCTATACGCATGGTGTCAGGGGGGAGGGAGGGAGGGAGAGGGGAGGGATCAAAGCCAGTTCACCAACAATATGGAATTACATTCTAAATGTGTAACGGCACTGGTACCCTACGACAGAGTAGCTCAATTCCAATCCCGATCTCTACAGATTGACTCCCTAGGGGGCACCTTAACCGGTGAATTACCCCCGCGGCTTGCCTGCGATTTCAAAGGCGGCTGATTTAGAGCATCTACGAGACTGATAGATGGTGTTACGTCACACGAGTCCATCTTTCATTTTTAATGTCACGAGACTGCCATACCTTCTACTTTTTCCAATCGCCCATTAATAATACCGGGTGATACTCTATTCAAAATTCCTTTAGTAGAAGCACATGAATCAAAAATCAAGAACCATCTAGTGTGCCGCCAAATCGATTTTTATTATGATTTCGTTGCTACGCTGAGACTACGGCACAAACGCAACGTTCCCCCCTGCGTGCGGCGCCGGG
>MU376312.1:14104-32491 GCA_022495205.1 Hypoxylon sp. FL1150 | reverse complement strand
CCCCCCCTCCTTCCTAAAAACTCTTGTGTTTACGGACACACTCGATCTTCTTGACCACTTCAACGTTGTCCGTGGCGTCTGCTCCGATGTTCTCTACTTTGGTGTCCGCTTTTCTCTCTTATCATAAGTTCTTGTCTGTCTCGTTTGCCGGGCTTGTCGGCCGGGCCCCAATACAGAAGCCCGCTGCCAGGCGGGGGATGGGCCGAGGTTCGGGAGGATGGAGTGGCTGATGTTCCGGCAGTGTCTGCGTAATAGCCAGGAGCAGGACCGCGAGGATCGGGATGGCCGGCTGCGGTCATTACCGGAATACCAGGAGGAGGACCATAGGGACCGGGAGGGGCCGCTCCTTGGCGGCTGCTCTGGCTAGAGCCCCAGTTTGCCACGTATGGGGCAACCGCTGTGTTAGGTGGATATTGGACAACAGCTTGGTGATGTGGCTGAGGAGCAGGAGCAGCAGCAGCTCCGGCCTGGCTGCTCTGGCTAGAGTCCCAGTCGTTCGCTCATTGGGCAACTGTTGCGTCGAGGGCTGGAAGCTCTCCGGGGCGCTCTCTTTGATGCTCCTGATATCGGCGAAGCTGGCCAATGGCCCCTGGAACGTTGGTCTGGCTCGGCTCACTACCGTGGGTTGGTGTGTCGTAGCTCTGAGGATAGCTTGAAGACTGACGCATGACCCGACCTGGGGACTGCTGATCTTTCCGATCAATATAATATTCTTTATCATGATGGTCACGACCCTCACGCTTGGGGGTTTTGCCGTCTTTCGGCTCTTGGTAAATCCTCTCTATATAGCCAAGTTAGATTTATACAATGGGGTGGATATCTGTCACGTACGCATAATTGAAAGTGTATATGTTGTAGTGCCCTAGTGTTATCGATGTATGTAGATGTTTAGTAATGGGAAAGCTCATGCAAATTGTACCTTCCTGCTCTTATTTATGTATGATTTTTACGGACAGCGATATAAGATGAAGCTCAAGACAATGCTATCTACTCACTTACCCAGGACTTTACAATCGTGCATCAGATACACAAACTATTGATTCCTGCATGTGACGCCAGTATATAGTCATTTGTTTGATTCAGTCCAAGGCTTTTGCTTTATCTGAAGACTAAGTAATGGAGTTGAGTTTCAGGGGTTGTTTGCTATTGTATGATCGCAGATTAGATAGGTGTTATGTGAACAAAGTTACATCGCTATTTGATTCCAAGGATATAACTCGTAAGTAAGGACTCTATCTAGTCAAGAAGCACGCCATAAGGGAATATCGCAACTAATGAGTGTTCTATTAAATTAGTCTCAAAGTGATGTATCCAGCCGAGGTGCGATGTGACAAAGGTCCTTCGAATATCTTACCATCCCCTCGCACTTGGATTCCGATCATCATGAATGGTGCTCTCCATCATTCATTCAACTTTACAGCCTGGAAGATAACGCTGACGTACACTTTCATGAGTTAGAAGTATTGAATTTGAATCTGCATAGCCCACTGTTACTCGGGGAAGGACATCCCTACCCAGACTATCACTGCTTCAGCTGGCAGTAGGACTACTTAGACAGGCCATCCAAGTCTAAGTAGACACATCATAGGCCTATCACCAGTTTAACCCTAGGTACCTAGGGTATGCGTTGAAGTAAGGGTCGGCGCTGAACTCGAGGATCACTATACGAAGAGGACTATATCCTGAGAACTAGACTCGATATTACGAAGGAAGGTAGTATCGAAACCATGGCGAAGGAGAATCCAGAACAGGGAGTGATTCTAGGCATTAGTTTCTCCAACCCCTTCTAAGACTAAATATCTCCTAGCAGATGTCCGAATTGCTACATTCCATAACAGCCTTCAAAGCGCCAAAACAGTTGGCATGGGTGCCTTTGACATCTCACCACTGCCGAAGATATCGGCAACAGCCTTCAGATTAGCATCCACTCTCTCCGACTTCAACTTACCGTCAAGAACCTGTGTATCCCTAAGGCCAAGAATCGTTGAATTAAGGTGCTACTAAGCTTATGACATCCGACGAAAGCAGCGCTAGGTTGTGGCGGAGCATCCCAAAGGGTTTATAAACAATACTATACTCCATACAAAACGACGTTACGTCAAAGTTGCCTAGCAGAATTGGCTTTTGACGATAGCGAGTTTCAGGTGAGACTTTGCAAATTCTCTGGGTCTACTATAGGGTCATGCTGGACACACCCAGGTATCAGATTCGTCGGGCATATAGCCTTCGAGTGCTAGAAATAAACGGGCAAGGGATCATTGTCAGATACAGTGTGTGGTGTGTAAAAAGCAGGCTTCCATTCACTCATAGTAGCTAACTATGCACTTGCTGATTTGCCTCTAGTCTCCCGATGCGCGTCCCCCACCGTCATTATCCCGCCCAAGGTTAATAGGAAACGCAGTCATGAATTCAGTAAAGCATTCCTCTCGGGTTCCGGCAACATCGACCTACGAAGTGTTAGCACGAAACAGACCACCACTTGGGTTAGGGAAGGCAGTGCGCACCGATTGAATGATGTCCCGATAGTGTTCGCGAATGTCTTTCATGTTCGCGACATACTCGTCATACCGCCGCCCGAAGCGTTCCTCGTCATCGCTCCTCTCTCGACCGCGACTCAGGAACCGACGTTGCGCAGCGTCCCGCGTGCACTCAAGAACGATGACTTTGTCCGGCTGGCCGATCTACAGTAGATAATCGATCAGCACTTCTTTACATGCAAGCGGGTAGGGGACGTAGGTATGCTGTAACCGCGCACCTGTTCCTCAAATGACAGCGTGGTCTCCATATTGCGAGGAAACCCATCGATCAACCACACTGTGGGGGCACTGTCCGGCACTGAGCTGATCTTGTGCTCGAGCAACGGGGTGAGCACGCTGGAAGGTAGCAATATGTTTTCTCGGAGGTGGTAGCGGATTCTGGTGCAGTCGTATCCTCCCGCTTCCGGGGGCGCGTCGGGTGCGCAGAGCTCGCGCAGGTAATCACCCACCGAGAGATGGCGATAGCTCCATCCCGACCCGGACAGGGCTGATTGGTCCGTGGCGCGCTTACACAGCGTACCCTTACCACTACCCGGAGGCCCGAGGACGAAGATGATGCTATGACGGGGACGCTGGGTAGAACCCTCCATTTGGGAGTTTTGTAGATGGTTAGTTTAGTCTATTGTATCGAGCTTGGCTTTCAATTGATGTGCAATTACATATGTAGATTAGAGGTGAAAGTGGAGCGCGTGTGCAAGTTAAAAGAGTGTACCCTAGGTACCTAGGTTAAGGTAGTGTATAGTGACTCACTTTCGTCCCATGCCACGTACACGTTTGCTTGACATACTACCTAGGCAGGTAACCTACTACGTATCATGTTTAGCAGGGATACCACTTGTCGGATATGTGCAGGTAGGACTTAAGGTTGGACTGCTTGATTGAAGATACACCACGCTAGCGCACGCTGGGCCAACCACCTGTACCGCTCCGACCGCTGTACCGCATTAGGTTACCGATCTCTAAGGGAGACGGGACGGCCTCAAGGCTAAGAGGGGTAATTCATGTAATTCATAGAGCTCGGTTCAAGGTTCAACTGATAATTGTCGGGTTCATGGTTCCTGAGGGTATACCAGTCCAATTATTAATCGCGATAGTAGACTCCGCTAGCTTCGCTGGCTTCGCTAGCCCGTCCTGCAGGCTGTCCTTTTACTTATCATTAGTGGGAGGCATACATCAGGTGGCTATCCTGATTGCGCCCGCATATTCTCGGTTATCGTATGGCTCGAATACTGTCTTGGCGTATTTGGCGGTGTAACAACATCTCGAGGTATGGGAGCACGACTTCAGTATCTGTACGATACCTTGACCACTATAAATTACAGGAAGAGATATGCTGAAATGCGCTGTAATTATAAGGAGCTTTAGTGCTTAAGGCCCTGTAATTATGGGGAGTACAGTGCTAGGACCACAGTTGGCTTACTAAATATACTGTATTTTGTCGGTATGGCGGATTTTGGTCAAATGGACCGTCGTATATGCCGGTAGCGAAAATTTGGTCTTCGTGATCCCGCAGCAATTTCACGTGTATGTGCCTAAGGCTTATACTAAACTAGGTACCTAGGTATAAGGAGTCGACCCACGAACTTTGACACGTTCCGTCCCGAACTTCTATGCTCTGCTTTTAACTCCTTACCCTACCCGCTTCGAGGTGAAAAAAGAGAAAATATTCAGGCCATGCTGCTTAATATCTTCTATCCAAATTGGACGCTGCTCGTAGCGATTATTTGTGTTAGTGTAGGAGTCCAAGCGCTGTACCGGAAGCGTCGCAGCCACGATGTCGTCAAACCGGTCTCGGTCAACTATTTCTTCACGCGGAAATGCAACAAGGAGTGCGCCTTCTGCTTCCACACCGAGAAGACCTCGTACGTCGCTCCCGAGAGCGACATGAAGAAGGGACTCCGCCTGCTCAGCGAAGCTGGCATGCGCAAGATCAACTTCGCCGGCGGCGAGCCGTTCCTCTATCCCAGCACGCTGGCGATGCTCTGCCGGTTCTGCAAGGAGGAACTCGGTCTCGAGAGCGTCAGCATCATCACCAACGGAACCAAAGTCACCCAGAAGTGGATCCAGCAGCACGGCACGTGGGTAGACGTCATCGGCGTGAGCTGCGACAGCTTCGACGAGAAGACCAACATCGCCATCGGCCGCGGCACCGGCGAGAACGTCGCGCAGCTGTTCCGCATCCGCGACTGGTGCCGCGAGGCGGGCATCAAGTTCAAGCTCAACACGGTGGTATGCGCGTACAACTGGCAGGAGGACATGGCGGACACGGTACGGCAGCTGGACCCGTTTCGGTGGAAGGGCTTCCAGGTGTTGTCGGTGGAGGGAGAGAACGATGCCGAGGCGAAAGACACCAGGCTGGACAAACGAAAGCGGGATGCCAAGAAGCTTCTCATCTCCGACGAGCAGTTCGAAACGTTTTGTAGAAAGCATCGGCACCTGGAGTGTTTCATACCCGAGCCGAACTCGGTTATGGCATCGAGTTACCTCCTCCTCGACGAGTACCTCTGCTTTCTGGATAAAGGCTCTGGGACGGAGAAACAATCACGGTCAATTCTAGACGTCGGAGTGCAGAAAGCGCTAAGCGAGGTTCGTTGGGATCAGGAAGCGTTCAACGAGCGGGGCGGCGTGTACGAGTGGTCGAAAGAAATGGAGATGGTCGGAAGCGTAGAGGCGGACGGCTGCGGATCGACGGAAGGTTTGGATTGGTAGAGCAACAAACCTCTACAGCTATATCGGAAACTCTGGAACAAGGGAAGCCATCCCATGGGGAATGGGTGGGCACTTATTGCCATGAGACTAAGGGATTGCGGCTTTGGGTATTTGAAGATGTTAGCCCTTTCTTCACTTCCATTATGTTTGGTTAATATTTCTACCAGCTGCAGACGATCGGGTTTGCTATTGGTTCTTTTATTGCCACGATAACGTTTAGTAGCTTCATTTGGAGAGAGGCTCTGAGGAAAGGTTTCCATAGGAATGTATCGAATCTAGATGACTGGTTTCCTGGTGGTGATGTATTTCTAAGATCTTGAAGGGGTCAAGATGAGAAACGGTGCAACTACTCGCGATGATCTTGATCAGGTACTAATACATTTATCCACATTATTTGGCATTATGGAGCTGCTGTGAAAGTAATCCTTAAAGTCTCCCATGCTACATTACGATTCCACAGCATTGTATCCAGTACCTAGGTAGTTAACTAAATCTCAAATGAGGATACGTGAGATGGCACCGACTTGATGATTTTCGACTAATAACCATCTCGTGGGTCTTCCTTGGTGGTGGCTGAGTTATCAGAGACTTCCATAGGTTTTCCAGGCTGGGAGAAAAAGACATGCCATGTCTTGTTATCTCGCGGAACAAGGTTCACATCAATGTCCTGTGCTGGAAGACGGAAGGCAGCATTAGTTTCCTTGTAGCCTTTAGTTTCTTATGAACTGTTGGACGGCTTTATATCGAATTGTAAGAGAATAGCGCTAGCAAAGGCAAGGATCTCAGTAGACGCAAAGTGACGGCCAGGGCATAGAGTAGCTCCACCACCGAACGCTCGAAATGCAACATTATCATGTTTCTTTATTCCAGATTCTTTGAGAAACCGTTTATGATAAAACTGAGCCACATCTGAGCCCCATGTAAGCGATGAGCTATGCTGTATAGTACTGGGAATCAGAACCGTGTTACCTTTAAGAGCTGTTAGTTTCATTAGCTGAAAGATAGAAGCCTATACAGAAACACTTTAACTTACTTCTTGAGCAGGTATTTGCCGCTTAGTAAGTAGTTTTTAACAACCGCCCGTACCGATAAACCTATGTTGTAGAAATGGAAGGCTTCTTATATTATAGAAAGTAAGATAGGGCAGTTATTCTTGATATAAACAAGATCAAGATAATACTCTCCATCTTTCTTTTAAACGGCTCCTACAATCTCTTGGCGGCAATTTTCAAGGACAATTAAGTCGGCAAAGGCATAGTAGATCATCCAGAACGTTGCCAGCATTATATTGCTGATTAATCTAATCGACCCCCTAACTTCCATCCTTGCTACATCCTGTAATAAAACACCGATCTTGGATGGATACTCGAACCTATTGCGGGCATATACGGACGAACCCTCATTCAGGCCGCCCTCAGTGTAGTATTTGATGAAAGCCTTCGTTAGAGTTTCTCGTGCCTGAAGAGACTCCCTCGCAACTATCGACGGCAGAAAGCCAGTGATGAGAGTGATCAGGCCAGCTTCATACTTGCTGCAACACTTAGCACAAGCAGCTACAACAGTGTGGAAATAGAGCTATGCACTTACTAATATGCTGCTCTTACAATTGGATCTTTGAATGGATTGCGGACGCCATAAATAGCATTGGTAGTAGCCATCATGATCTCATGTGAAACCCATTCGAATAGATGGACGGTTGTTGGGGCTTGTTTGGAACACAGAACGTCTAAAGAGCTATTGAGGAAGTGTACTGCTTGGGCATTGGGTTCGTCCAGGTTGGGGCCTGGGGAGAGGCCTTTGCCTGTCTCAAGGGTCATCTGGTGCACAAAGCCGTGGTGTTCAATAGGGTCCCGGCCCATTATGTCGAGACCTTGCTTGCTGACGCCCATGAAGTGTGAAAAGACGCGAACCATCATTGGGGAGATGGACAGTGTTCGCACCTGTCGTTGTACAACAGGAATGAGAGATGTGTCGTTGATGATGTACAAGCGAGAGCCTGGCAGGCGCAAGGTGTAGGGAGGGAGCTTGTATTTGTCTCTATCGGCAAATGTCAGTGAATGCGTCAACTGCCGTCGGATCTGTACTATATCCAACCTTAAGTAGCTATGGAATTTAGAGCCCCTCGTGACCATACCGATCACCGGACTCAAAAATGGGATGGCATTTTCAAGTGTAGGTGGTTCCCTAGAGTCCTGGGTAAATCGAAGCAAAGTCCAAATGAAGACATAGGAGCTTGCAAGGCTTGCCACTGCGGCTGTGAAATTGGAGATCATTCTGCTGCTGTTTGCAACAGAAGAACAGCACACCAAGTCCACAGGAATGGGGATATCGGCAAGAGGAAAGGAAAAGATGTTGGCTTGCCGAAAAGACAAAGAGGGTTGGAGGAGGGCAGGCCCAGTGTTGCAGTAAATGGTTGGAGCCTCAAGGGGGCTGGGGGGAATGCTTAATTTTGTGTTGGTGCTAGATATGGTCCGACCATGTGGTACAGCGTTTGGAGATAGATTGAAACAGCAATCTTATAGGTCCATTGCGTAAGTACGTCACATGCAGTGAGTACCAAGAACAATTTACCTGTAATAAATGCTACCCACCTTCGCCAACATGGTACTTAGCAGAACCTGCAGGAGTTATATGTACCTAGGTACATACCTCCTTACTTTATGTAGGTATGTACCTAGTAAGGTACATTAATGTAGGGTCGCATCCCAATCTTGAAGTATTGGTGGAAACCAAAGCATATGTAGGCGACATTATGAGATAACGAAGTGTAACACACGTTAGACGCCATGACGCCCAAAAGTTGATAGAAAACAAGGGCAGATGCACCACGATAGGCTTTGAAATACTGTAGCTCATGTGAAGTCATAAGAAATGTCTAGGATAGGTAAGTACCTAGCCATCACTTACTTTTCTGCCATATTTTTACTTGAGTTGTACTAAACCTATCAGAACCTCCCACTCAATAGGAAATTGAACATAGTTCCCCAATCATTTCCTCAATTGGTCTACTTGTTATTGGACTTTGTATTAGACGTTCGCTGGTCCATATGTTCTGTGTAATTCCCACCTTTTCGATGCTTGGCTGTTTCTGCTTGAGTTACCAGCGCCTGGCCTTTGCAAGTGGCTATGGTAATCATCATCTGCACTCACGTACGTGATAACCTCCCCGGCAGTAGAGGGGCTCAAAGTCAATTGTATGTCCCCCGGTGATGAATGATAGGCTTTGCGCATGAAGGACTTTAATCCACTCAAGGTACCCTTTGGAACTTGGGGCAGTAGCCTATAGTCAATAGCCATATATGATTGCATCTCGATATCGCCTTCGTTGCGGTTCGTCCAGGAGCGTAGCTTGGCAGCCCAACTAGCTGTTTCCAAAGCAAGGCCTTCGAATAGGATGAAGACTACGGGCCTACATGTGCACATGATGCCGAAGTTCAGCTCAGCGGCACTGCTCGCCAAATCCTTGATCAGTTTCCAGTCCCATTGCTTATGCGCAAGAAGGTATGGTACATACCATAACGCATAGATTGAAATTTCATTCCACAGAGCATCGCCACTGGCGAACACGATGAATCGGAAGACTGCGTTGATAATCGAAACGACGCATGCCCTAGGGACTGCCAGCATTGGAGATCATTACTTGGGCTGAGTGAAGACATATAAGAATCTAGTAAAAAAAATACCATAGATACCGATCCTTCGCTTCCGGGAAAGGCGAAGCTTAGCAAACATCGTCATTGGGATGAAAAAGACGTAGAGGTCAGTAATTGCTCCAATGATACCCTGAGCCTCGGCGAATAGTTCATTTTCAGTCTCGCAACGGGCGCCCCTTGCAAGTGATGGCCACCCCCCATCACCAGGGTGGGGAAGACATGTAGCAAGACTCACGATGACGCTGATGGTATAGAAAATGATAATGAAAACCAAGCCCGACCAGATCATAACCCTTGCGCGAGGGTTTGGAGAAAAGACGCGCAAGTATAACACCGGTAGCTGGCAGCGCTAGGTAACATTCGAAGGTGCGGAGCGGTTGCGGGACCGGGGTTTAGGGGGCATTCTAGATCTTCTACACCGAATGTAGTCATACTGAGTCCTCGATATGATTCATACAATTGCCAGTCTGTTCTTCTCTAAGTGCCTCTACTTTCACTTCTATAAACTGAGTAGGTATTCTACCAGCGACGCTTATCGAGCTTCCCGTCGTCTCGTAGACAAATTGATCGCCTTACTTCTCGGATTTCTACGCGCCACGTCTTAAAAGGTGTTGAATTAACTCCGTCCCGAACACGGTCCGAGCCAGCGCATTTCGCCATGTCTTCCGCAAAGGGGATCCCAGTCTTCATTCAATCCCTTCACTATGCCGATATCCCCGCTTGCGCCCGCATCACGTCTCTCCGTCGACCCCCACACCATCGTAGAGGAGCTGGGCCAAGAGCCGTATGGCATGTATGCGATTTCCCGCTCCGACTTCTCGGAAACTCTCCACCGGAAAACCTGTATCTACGTCAAAGCCATAGACAACAAAACCGGAGAAATTGTGGGGTACGCCGGTTGGTCATTCAGGGGCTTGGATCCCCAGCTGATCCCATGGGTCGGGCCCGGAGATGCGAAGCCGGAGGCGGAAGAACGGGACAGGGCGCGGGAAAAGACCGACTGGCCAGAGGGTGAGAAGGCAGATGGTGGCGGCATGGGGGGATACTCTATTGATCGTCTTCATGCCCTGGAAGATGCGGATATGCAATACTGGCTGTCCAGCCTCGTCCCCGCGGATTCGCCATGCATGTTCGTCAGGGACCTCATCGTGTCGCTCGCGTACCATTCACGCGGCGTAGGCAGCGCTGTTATGCGACACGGCAATGCTATCGCCGACGACCTAGGCCTCACCGTGTGGGTGCACTCGTCGCATCTAGCGTACGAGGCGTATAAGAAGTTCGGGTTAGAGACCATGAGGGAGCCGGATATTGAGATTGATGAGTATGCGCCGAGAGCGCCGAGGGATGATGAGATAAGGGGAGTGGTAAATGGGGGAGGTATATTATTCGGTACATAAAAAGAATGCCAATGACAGGGTCCCCGACAGGAGATACTGCGCATTGAAACGTGTCGCATGCAAAGTGCCTACCGAGAAGGCACGTGAGTAGGTATTTGAATAGACGGTTCGAAAAGCACACTAGGTACTTCAGTTCCTCAAGATTTCTCTTGGCTTTTCGTTTACTCCGCTGTCCTCCTTGAATAGTCCTTTCATTCCTTTTCTAGAGTTTTGTCTAAAGTCTTGCTACAACTAGAAGCAAGACTCGGTGTTCCTTTTCTTTGGGTATGGAGTATACTTGCCCTGTGCAGTCCCTCTCTCATTTTTCGCAATTTCCAGCACCGTAACCAGAACTCCCTATTATTGAGGGAAATATACCATTCGTTAGCCCTGTGCTCCATATGCTCAAGTCTGGAAAGAAGTTGTGAGTGAAAATGAAGTAGGCGTCCTTATGTTTTACGGCGATGGTAGGCATCCCTTGAGCCCATTGGACTACCCTTTGAACGAAGCAGAGATACGCGAGACCTTAAGAAGATGTCCACTTCCAAAAGTCGCACGGTACTCGAGCTATATGGTGAAAGGTAACAGAATCAGGAGTCTTTGCTTTGTCAAAGATATATAGAGCCCCAAGAAAGTAATTTAAGCGATGATCTGAAAAGCTAAAAGCGCATTTACTAAGCAATAGGGAGCATTGAAGGATCCTTATATATAGGTGCTTAGATGTTAAGAACAAATTTATTAATTATCAACAGCCAAAAATTGGCAACGAACGCGGCCTTAGATAGGACATCTCGACTGCGCTATCACTCCATCATCACCCCAAAAACAAATTCCAAAAAACATCCAAATCGCTCTTATTTCGGTTACGTTGTAGTTTTTCGAATGACCCTGCTATGCCAGATCACTCCTCCGGCCTCCCGACCCATTAGGGTTGTAACAGCTTGCTTATCAATCTATCAGGAAAACTATTAATCAGTTGGCGTGGATGGCTCACCCTTCTCACTGCCTTGATTGTGGTGGCGGAATGTAATTATCGGAGGCTGGGCAATATGTCATACCGCAGTCCGACACCTTGATCCTGCGCTTACTTCCGTCATTTAATCGTAGATGGCGAAATATGCAAGCGTTCGTGAGTTGCTCAATCTCGCACCGAGACATTTTCGAAGGCGTTTGAGGTAAAAGTATAGTCGTGCGTTTCGATAGGTCTCTCTATAGCCTTGATGGGTAGTTCGATAGGAATCTCCGTAGACAGTCTGATATAAACCTTGATAGAAAGTGCGATAAAAATGCTGATAAGTAGTATGGTGGGAATGTTCATAGGATGATGTCGAAAGGAGAAGGCAATAGCTGGGAACTTATAGATTTCCACGACCACGCCCCGATCCTTCGAAATACCTGACACGCAATGGAATGATTTTATGGAATCATAATCACACATTCTACTGGTGAAGTCTGATTTGATACTACAAATTCAGAATAGTTCAAGTCGAAATCGATTACATTGCCTCAAATCAGCTTAGGCGCGCAGAGTGCCCGAAGTATCATGGTTCAGCGAGTTACCATGAAATCTTCCGCGATATCTTAGGGCGTGGCTGCTAATATTTAAGGGGTTAATTACCTTAGCATCATTGCTTTCTAGATGTCTGACGTACGTATGGGACGGTTTAAAGTCATGGAATACATTACGTAGGCACATAATATTGTTGTGTAAGTACTATTAGATACTCGAGACAGATTCGACTAGGTGGAAGAGCATCTATAAGAACTCAGTTAAGGTGATTTCGCCCCTTGCGACTCGCCGAGTTCGTGGCGACATACATGATTCATTCACTATGGTTTGTTTCAATATGTTACTCACTGTTTGGTACAGTTGATACTTACAGATAATCCACTTACGGAGGTTCGCTGCCTGGGTATCTTACTCACCGGGCTACTCAAGTGACCCCAACCTGCTATCTTGTTTGCCACCTTCATCTTACCTGTCCCATACTCCTACCATCGTTCTAGGTCTAGCTGTGAACTGCATACCTACCACCCTTCACATTTTCTTCCTAGAAACGACCATCTGGATATACACTGAATTCAAGTACAAATCTCCAATCTGCGATAATTAAGGGAGTGTCGCGATCATACTTCTGAAAGGAACGTAGGTTTTCCTACCCAATGTTGATCACTTTATGTACCTAGACATCTAATTGGTGCATAAGTGGTCATTTTGGATTTGGAAATAGCCTTTCAATTCATGTACCGGCACTCCGAATACCAAAACGAAATCGTGATCTGAACCGCCGGCCTCCATATCTCCCCCAGTTTCATCGAGTCCAGCACGGAACCCGACAATGTCATCAACCCGCATTTCGACTGTACCTTTCTCCCTTACGAGCTACCATCCAATTTCGGACGACCCCACCAGGACAACGCTCTCGTGGGCATTGAAACGCATGGAAACACCCACGGTCTTCGGGGTACCGGCCGTGACCGCGCCCGCGGCTCCGCAGCAGCAGGAACTGCCGTCATGGGCGATAGCAGCCACGGCAGTAACGGCTTGTCTTGGTATCCTCATGACGTGCGGTGTGGTGTTCTGCTTCTGCACGAAGTTCGGCCGCAGACGGCGGGGCGCAGAGCCAGGCGAGGAGGAAGCGGCCGAGGCGGGCGGCAGCAGTTCCGCCTCACCGCGACACCCGGGCAGCGGCTCGCTCGAGGGGATCCAGGACGACATACCGGTGCGGCAGGTGCCGAGCCATAGTAGCCTGCACAGCCATACGAGCCGCGCGGGGCGCACGTCGTATTCGCAGCCGCCGCGGGGGGCCCGCCACGCCGGCGCGACGGGGATGGCTAATGGCTTGTCCTCGATGTCGGGTGGAGGGGGTGGCGGTGGCGGCGGGTCGCATCACTGAGAAATTCAAAGGATGGTGACTTGAATTAACACGTTGGTATTGGAGATGTGAGTTGGATCAACGACTAATTAGTTGGGATCTGAGGTGGAAAGTTGAGAGCGGGCATTTATGTTGAGTGGGGGAGTTAATGAGTCTGATACCTACCGGTGCTAGTTGTTAGTAATACCCAGTCCGGTGTCGAATGTGCAACCATGGAGAATTCATCTGTTATTGTCAATATCTTCTCTGATATTCGAGTCTGCCTGATGCCAATCAGTGACTATTCTTAATTATTGAGCAGTTTAATTGCTAGAGGAAATGTTCCTCACATATAAGCTTGATAGATTTACGCACCGAGTTGTTGCTCTACTCCCACTCCACTCCTCCGACTCGAGTCCTCTCACTTACGAATCAATCATGGAACTTTCTTTTTTACACATGGATTATCGATGCGCATCGTCGGGGAGGACTTCTTAGTTGGAACTTAGGATGAAAAGTCAATAACCAATTGGTATCGGTAGAAGTAATGGTACACAGCAAAAAAAAAAAAAAAAAAAAAAGCGGTGATATTAATCCGTCTGGAAGAGAAGAGAGGGATTGCCTTAGGTAAGCCTACCAAGAGCTGGATGTTACGATCGCATACAGCCTATTTACATACACAGTCAACAGGATCACCTTCCCACCACCACTTACATTCAAAAGAACTATATATCAGCTCCGATCACAGTATCAGGATCTACACTCAAAAGAGTATGCCTCCCTAGTTAATATGGTTGTGTACCTTAGGTAGATAGAAAAAGACGCTATTCACATCAACACCAGAGCTAAATGTCTATTATATTAAATTTGGATTTTTGATCAAGATATATAAATTTCCTTTTCCCTTTTAGCTTTGATTTTTTAGTTAACAAAGTACCAGATAGGTTGCGCGCCTCGCCCCAACGATACTATCGTCCTCGTCGTGACACTGGATATCTATTTTGATTGGCTATAGGTACTGCAGGGAGGGTTGCAGTTTGAAAAAAAGGATCTGTGGGTACGGGAAGCAGCCTCTACCACAGTAACTACTACACTACCACACCGTGACCCCGATGCCAGCCGTTCGGGTCGGCCCACATCGGGCAAAGCGTAGTTTGGCCCAGATTCCAGGTTTTCGGGTAGATCCTTGATGGAGTGCTCCTTTCGAACCCTCCTGCGCCCCGCGAGCGCCCCGCGTGCGCGTGCGTTTCGACACCGACCCCGTTTTGAGCCTCCTCTAATCCATGACCCACTTCCAAGTTCTCGATGCAGCCCAATTGACCATAGAAATCTAAGTATTCCCATATCATCGATTAAAAGATCGCAGACATGTGTATAATATTCCCGTATATGTGTATTGTGCTCCTATCTCCTATCTTTTAGCTCCGATCTCGGCTAACATGCGCCCCCATGGCCGAAGCGAAAGCGAAAGGGTTAGACTCTAACACCAATACCACGAAAACTCTGGACAGCAAATGTGAAATTGAAGAAATTGGGGGCAGCTATGTGTAGTGAGTGCGACGGTTAGCTGGCGCGCGATTGCATCAGTTTGCCAAGTTCATGTCGCTCTTTGAGGGGATACGCTGGAAGCTAGTAAGTTCTACAGGTACCTACCTAGATTGCAAGCAACAGCACAGCCATTTCAATCGGTCGCAGTGGTCGTTAGACCAATATGTCAAATGCACACTTTTGGATCTTGAGCACGTATACTAGCATATTCAGAGATTCGAAACTCTATTAGTCACTCGAAAATATGTTGAGAACAAGATAAAAGGTTTTGAAAGGTTTAGGCGGTTAATGTATTTTCAGCCAAATATCTCTTATAAAGCACGCGGTGGTGAGAGCTAGCCCAGACGAGAAAGAATGCCATTGATGTCCCTAGTAAGTGTTTCCTTGCGATTAGCTTGGCGATTACCCTGGCTTTCGCACCCTGGGTGTCCTCCACAATTCACAAGCCATCCACTTCCCGATTCCTGTTGATATCGTTGGAGTCGATCGTCTCTGAGGGTTTTGCTATCGATCCCTGGCGAAGTCGAAAATTTATGTTTCGGTGGTGGTGGTGGTATTTCACTAGTCACGATAATAGTTGATTAGGTCTTGGTGCGCTGGATGATTCTATGGTTGTAGAGCGACTTACCCGTTATAAACCACCTCATTGGAACCTTGAGTCATTATGCTGATGAGAATGATAGATATTATGCGTAATATAGTGATATGTGTATTATTAGAATCGAAAGTCTGAAAACTTGCTGCGCGGGTATTCGGTATTTAGGAAGGTAGTTTGACTGAAACTAAAGACAATTTGTTATGTGTGAGTTAGATTCCCATGGACACGCGAGAATCCTGAGTATGTATATAAATAAAATAAAAAAATACTACTGCAGCCACGGCTGCAAAGACCTTTTTCATAGAGTCTTTTTGGTATATCACGTAGAAGGGCGGGCTTAGTTTGAGAAGAAGTGGCGGGGGCGGTCAGACGCAACGCAAGAGAAAGAAGAAGCGAGCGGACAGTTACCAGGGCAAGCATGCTGCATGCATAGGCGTTGCATATCTTGCTAAATATGGATTCGGGCTGCACATGCATGATATCTAACGTACAAGTTATCAAATGGAAGATAGGCTTCTTCGGCATAATTTCTTAGTATGGGGACTTGCTGTACGCTCAGCAAATTCAGCTCCTGAATTTTGTCCATTGCATACCTACCTACCTAGGTAGGTAGGTAGCTTTCGGCAATGCACAAGGTATGCACCTTGAGATACTCACCACTTTCAGTATTTCCGTCTGATGCCGAAATACTAATTCAAGGCTGCAATCAGAAGCCCTTAAAATATTGGCTCTATGTTCATTTTCTTGCGCGAACGGTTATACTAGCAAGCAGACTTCTTACCAGACTCATGAAAGAATATAACTCACAACATCCTTCAATTGGAGCTTGCCGGTTGGTGAGATGGATACCTCAGGTAGGCGCTCCATTGAGTCTACGAAGTAGCATCACATACATAACTGGTAAAAATTAGACCAGGTATTCTCTTATAGTAACATACCTCAAGCCACTGCGCTACGGGTTGTACCCAAACCGTTTAATAATTGCAGCCACAGCCCACTCATCCAGTTGCCTTCGGGCGCGGACTAGAGCTAGGTGAATAATTAGTAAGATCGTAGTATCGTGATCCGAAATAACAACTGCAATTTTCTAAATTTAGCGCTCTGCAAAAATACTATTACCAGGTTAGATTATAATTGCAACCTAGTCTATCGTCGCTCAATTGATCGACAAGTCTAGAACTTCAATTTTCCAACCATCTGAATTTTCATACACTATGCCCGTAGTACCTACGTATATAATCCAGTTGACACATCACTTTACGAAAATTTTCATGCCCCATAAGACCGAAACTCAAAACCTTGAGTCATTGGAATTGGGCATGTAAGCAGGTTCAGCTGTATGCTATCCTGTTTGGACAATGCTGGGACAGAGACATGAGAATCTAGAAGCGCTACCATTAGAACAAGAATGGCCTCCTATTGGCCACGCATGGGTGATCTGAAACGGATATACATATGCAGGTACCTGGATACCTTATCAACTTAGTGAGGCTTACAGAGTGAGGCTAGCATGCATCGAACATGCATATACCGTATGTATTTCGTACCTATGTAGCTTTTGTATACCTACCTACCTACCTTGTCTATATGGGAGCTCTTACATATATACATTGTACATCACCCTTTGCAAGGATTGCGCATAATATGTAAGATTAGGACCCAGCCTCCAAGCTGACGATTTATCATAGAAAGATACATTGACACCTCGTACAAGACCATTGATTTCCCCGTCACATATTAGCTGAGAATACGTAACGAGAAAATCGAGAGTGTGTGGGCCTTAAGATGCAGCGTGAGGTATGAGACTTGATATGATTTATGTCCGGAGCCCGGGATATTACTTAGAATACCACACAAATGTACCCCTTTCAATGACTATCTATGCCCTTGCTTTGCCCATTATTGACAAATGGCAGCTCTAGTACGGCCTAATACATGTGCAATTCGCTTCTCCGTCCACCCCTTTTCCTTGAGCTCCCTCAATTGCTGCCGTTCTTCCGGTTGCCACGGAGTGCGATGTCGGCCTCGGTGACTAGCTTGCATGCTACTGAGCTGTAATTGTTCGTTGGTTCGTGTCTCAAAGTCAAGACCAGGTATGTGACCATTACTGTCGCTGTGTTCGCTGCTCGTAGGGGCAGCCTGTCGAGGCTGCATACTCGAAATATGGCACAAGAGATCATTCGTAGCTTGACTGAGGTCTCTAGCCGCTTTCGCCAACCGCAGATAATTTTCAGTAGATAATGAGGGGAAGTTCGGAGGTGGTAATAATCGAAGGTGTACTTCAGGTCGGGCTGAATCTAAATTTTGATACCTTCCTCTTCATTAACTTCGTCTTCTTCCCCGTCTATATCTGTCCTCGAATCCTGATTACTGCCATCTTCGTTTTCTCTGTTATCGCACTTGCTACGTATGAGCTCCTCGTCGTCACGATAGTCGATGGGGTCGTCTGCGTCGTTTTTCCGTGTTTGAGCATGAATGGTCTTGAAAGAATGCCGAGAAAAGTGAAGTCTACTGCATATGAAGCAAAAGTTGACACCACCTTCGCATTCTCACACTCGTATCGAACGTCCAAAAGTCCTTGGAGACAGCTATGCCATGTAATGTGGTCCTCTTGAAATGCTTGCTCGCAGGCACCATTCTCGGACTGGTCAACTTCATCTTTCATAAGATGGACGTTATCCCGATCGCCCCGGGCAAGCTGCGAAAAGTTCCCAGGGTCAACAATGTAATCTAGAATCTTACAGCTACTGCCATCTACTACCGGCGGCTTTCCGCTGGGTGTATCAAGAATTGTACTTGATTCGTGGTTAATCTCATCGTTGTTGACTCCACGCGTAGAACTCAGTGTGTGGCGTAGTGTGTAGCCTCGGGGGTTCTAGTACATGTGGTTAGCTCCTTGAGAAAAAATACCATATCTCAAATTCGCACCTTTTAGTACCCCTAATCCTTCGTCGCTTTCTTTGAAACGGAACCTGAGATACAGCAACCAAAGACCGGCGATTATTGAACATCTTAGACAATTCCGGGCCGGTTGTAACTTTGAGACGGGTAACTTTGCGCTGGAGACAAGGTTCGGTTGGTGATGATTGTAATACTTCTCAAGGGGGGGGG
>MU376312.1:0-14094 GCA_022495205.1 Hypoxylon sp. FL1150 | reverse complement strand
GCCGCTGTAAATCGCAGGCATCCCGGCTTCCTCCTCATTTCGGTGTACTTCCCGTAGGTCTCGGACCCTGGTTGACGGAGACATGGGGGCTGAAAAAACACGCAGGGGGTCAACGCCTCTTAAGTCCAAAGTTATCTGACCTGAGTGACTCTCAAGGACGTACGTAATTGTCAAGGCTCTCTGTCTACTCCTACTGGTCTCTTTGTACGCCGTCCTCATATCTACCTAGGCTATTTACATCTACCAAGACCTCACACTAGGGATTACAACAGATCAGATCTCCTTAGCCGCTATTGCCATAGAAAACACGACGTTGTTAAGCCCCTTTCCCCCGCGACACAATGGCTGCCCCGGGCGCAAAAGCAGCCTGTGCTAGCAAAGCCATTGAGTATGAGGTTTATTAAGAACAGGAAACATCGTGATTGGTTTTTAGCGCTCGCTTCGGCCATGGCCGAGGCTGGAGACCCATCACAATCTAAAACGTTGGCTAAGTTATATTTTTTCTTACGCGACTACATGCTGCGAGGCCTCACTGGGAAGTTCTCTCACATTCGCGGAGTTGATGTCATCAGTCACCTCCTACATTTGCGGCAAACCCGACTCATCCCGGCGATAGGCCGAGGCTGCTTTCAATGATTTGGAAGCATGGATGAAGCGGGGAAAGCATTGGAAGGAAGCCCTTGAGACTGCCAGTAAGCATGACAAGCTTGACGGCAGGTCAAAGGAGCTTCAATCTCCCGAACAATCTCCCGAAGGCATGCTGGCCCTCTTGGCTACCGTGCATCCAGACTCCAGCCTGATAGATCGAATTGGGCGTTTGCAAATTGTTTGGATGATAAGACCACGCGAGATGCTAGATGTATAAGAGGTTTTTGGAAAGGCATAAGTCCTAGTAGTCTCTACCAATGCTTCCACGAAGAGCCTTGTATTCCAGAACAGTCAATGCTCACAGACTACACTCGACTGTTTGGAAAAGACTTCTTGCGGTGCAGGAAGGATATCCGTCCGTATATACAGCCCGGGTTCTTCAACACTGAAGAGCATACCGATCTCGCCGGAGTAGCCACAGACGACGAAGAGGCTCAAGAAATCCAGGCTATCATCGTAGCTGCCGTTCGACAAACGCTCGAGACACAAACCGACAGTTCTACCAATGCAGACGCGGAGTACGGCAATGGTCCAGGGTCTCATGTACATGCAATCGATACCTACCTCGTCCCCACCCCCTATCTACATGCCCCACCTGGTTGAGTCAGATTCGGAGATATCGTCGACGGACTTGGAAGACTGGCTAGTCAGCAGACTAGTCAACGAGTACCAGAACGATATCCTTCCCGCCCGGTGCGAATCCTGGGCTGAAAGAATGAACCAAGCTAGGAGTTTCGGTGACCAGCTTATCGTCCCATCGCTGTTCCGACGGAAGTTACAATATCTTTGCATTTTCTTCAACTCCAGGCTCGAATCTCCAGCATCAGTAAAATGCTACATGCTATTCGATATGGAGGGTCGCGAACTAGGACCACAACGACAAGACACCAATCGCGACAACAGGTTACGGAGTTGAGAAACATGCTTAGCGTGTCACCGTTCTACGTGGCCTACGCGAATCAGAATGCTCTTCTCTCACAACTGATTCAGCGTTATAATCCGGCAGCGATCGAGCTTGCGAACCGGGTCGATGTGTGGCAGCTTCATTTCTTCCGCCACATTCATGCGCACGAGTTCCTTTATAAGCATGTACGCGACGTGATGGCATTTGGTATGCAGTTCGCCAAGTCGAACTCCAACACGCCAAGCGGGAGCGAACCGATACGAAAGCCATCCACATCAAGCTATCTATATCGACTCCTTAACAACTATGCTCTACAGCTGTCAATATGGCAATGGCGGTTGCTTCTCACACCTGGAAAGGGTCTCGAACAAGTCCTTACCGTCCGTCAGTATCGCATGTTTAAACAAATATCGGAATCTATAGCGTTTTCTCGATTACCACCTACAACACCTCTAAGAAATCCAGGCAGGGCACATCGAGAGACCAACGTCAACAATATTCAAGACAAGCAACACGTCCTTTGTCAGCTTTTCGGAGAGCTTAAACCGCCCGCTGACCTACAGCAGCGCGATCAACACGTTCCTAGAAAGAGCAAGCATTCCTCGATGCGGTCTAGACCCAGTCCGAGTCCATCACAGCCTGCACCAACATCGAAGGTTACACCGGGGTCCAATCCGAGCCAGCCAAGCCACTATACCACAGCGAGGGAGATGGGCGGTCCGCCTGTCATGGGAAACAAGGATAATCTCATGGCGGGAATGAAATTCATTCCAGTAAAGCGGAAGCCTAGCGTACCGGCTGAGGGGAACACGAAGAAGCCCAAGTTCACCGAGCTCACCAGGGAGGATCTGAGGGAAGAGCTGAAGTCGCATAGAATAGGGCTAGAGCTGAAGATGGAACTGAAGGCAGAGCTGGAGCAGATTAGGAACCAATTCAAGGTAGATTTGAAGACAGGCATGCAGGACATCTTCAGTTTCGTTAGACAGAGTCAAGAAACAACAAGCAGGTGCATAGATGAGATGCGGAAAGATACGATACAGGCTCTGGAGGAAGCCATTTCAAAGACCATATCACCGGCTAAAGTGCCACTGGTGCTTGGACAGGAGGATTATCTTGCACAAGAATGCCCCGCGCCGGCGGGACAGGATCAGAAGGATTACCAGTCTTCGCTCATCCGAGCCGCTATGTTCTATATCAACCAATTCGGGAGCCCCGACGAAGGCGTAAGTGCAGACGAGGACGCTTTTCACGCGACTATTCGCCACTTTCCCGACCTTCCCCAAAATCACATTATAAAAGCATTAGAGCACCTGCACCTGCAAGCATACAATTTCCCGTTCAATCAAGTTAGATAGTCATGTATATATCAATTGAAAATCTGCTGGTCTCTCGAAGTAAGAGCCCGAAATATTACTTGTTGACAACATGAACACACTAGTGTCGTGACATGCGTAGCTGAAAATGGGCATGGCGAGCGTTAGAGCTCTCACTCTCATGAGGTGACTGGGCGTAGAGTACCAAGGGCGTGGTTCTAATTTGCAGGGCTACCCTGAAAAAGCCCCGTCATCCGGTGTCGATAGGCCGACATTGGTACCCAAAGGTTGGCCGGCTGGGTGGAGGTCGCATCTCGTAAGGCGAGCTTCCGAGAAAAGCCTTCTAGAGCAAGGGTAGAAGATATCGCTAGGACGGGTGTCGGTTTCATATCATGATTGCGTTCGCTTCTTCGAGTCCTTCAGCCAGGCTCACCGAAAATGATCTTCACTGACCCCTTATCTGACTGTATCAACGTCAGGACAGGGGGTATGAAACTAGACGCGCCACCAGCCGCTTTGAAATTAAAAAGCAAGTATCTGGGCATGGACTTCGCGTGTCCGTTCGCGAAAAGACGCGTTCTGTAGACTTTCTGAAAGCTGCATCTAGTTAGTATTTATTATGAGGCGCTCTAGAATCGAAAACACCCTTCCACTTTTGACTTTTACTTTTAATATTCCTATTTGAACCCTCTGTTCACGTTCCACTACTACTATAACTCAACCTAAATATCACCTAATCCCAAGGTATGGCGCGAGAGCACTGTGACTGTTCGCGCTTCTGCGTCCACGACAAGATCGAGCTCCTCCGTGCCTGCTGCAAGCACGGCGTCGACTTCATCAACTCGGCGACCTCGGGAAAGCACGCCGAACGGGAGGTCTGGAAGTCGATCACGGAAGACCTCCCGGCAGCCCTACGAGAGACCCACCTGACAACGCCGACCGAGACGAGGAAAAAGTGCATCAGCATCTGCAAGGCCCGGCGCGAGAACCCGGACAAGTCCAAGTGCGACATCGACATGTCGTGGATCGACCGGTGGGTGCGCATCTGGCAGTGCCGCGACCTGCTCGCCAGCGTCACCGAGTCGCAAGGACTTATACGCGAGAGCCTGGGGGCGGATGCAACCGCGTACATGGCGGGCGTTGTGGCGGTGATCGAGAAGCACACCCGCGACGTGAAGCGAACGACAAGAGAAAATAATCGGAAGTCCCGCTCGACCCGCCGACGATGTAACGAGAGGACCCATACGTCCGACCGACCGCAAAAGAAAACCGGCATTACCGATCGAGTCAACAAGAGAAGTCGTGGGAGGAGATACCATTCAAAGAGAAAGACGCAGTAACTACTATTTTATTTGAGGTCGACATGACGGCGGGCGGGGCAGTTTTGTCACTTCTATTAGGGGTCCTCGGGAACTAAGACATGAATGTCATTAAAATAAACCATTGCTTATCAACTGTCTAATATAATCAGTCTTATCTTTTGCTAAATGTCACACCGAAACTATGAAATCTCATTCCGTAGAACCACCGATATACGCACCTAACGAAACTATTAATGTATATCATCTTAATACATATATGCATTTAAACCCGTGACAGGGGAAGAATCATAACATTTACCCATATATATATAATAAACGGTAATTATCGGGGCGAAAAATAAAATGATTGAAATGTCATTATAATAAATTCTTAATATAAATTTTTTAATAATTTAAAAATCGTAATATAATAATTAATCGTATTAAAATATATTTTAATATTAAATAATTTATATTAATTTTATTATTAAATAAAATATTTGCGTTAAACGTTTTATCGAATATTTAACTTAATAATTATTCGAAGTTTTAATTTATTAAATTATTAATTTTAATATAATAGTAAATATAAAATAATAAATAAATAAATTTTATTTATCGATATAAAAAAATTTAACGGCTTATTTATAAAATATATTAATTAAATATATAATTTATATAAATTAATTAATATATATTAAAATAAATATTTACCTAGGTATTTAAAATAAAATTAAATTTTAATTATATTATTTTGGGATATGGGAATTAAATTCGCTACGGGCCGTTACATATTTCAAATGCCAGGCCCCCCGGCCCCCCCGATTTTTTAATAATATTAAATTCTAAAGGGGGGCCTTACCTTATGAATATACCCCCTAAGGAAATAAAATAACGAAATTAACGATAATTTTAAAAATTATAATAATTTTACGAATTAAAATTCAATTAATTAATAAAAATAAAAATTAAAAACTAAATAATATAATTATAATAATTAATTTTTATAACTTATTTTGAAATTTTTTTTTTTCATTTATAATATCTTTTTTTTTTTTCGTAATTAATTTAATTTTTAATTTTTTAATTTTTTTTTATATATCCCATATATTTTTTTTTTTAATAAATTTTTAATTAAAATTTTTATTTCTAATTATATTATATAATATAAAAATTAAATTTTTAATTTTTAAATTTTTATATTTAATATTATTTTATAAATTTTTTATTTTTAATATTTATAAATTTAATATTTTATTAATTTTCTAAATAAACTTAATAAATTTATTTTAATAATCTTAAAAATTACATTTAAAAATTTTAAATTACTTAAGAAATTTTTATAATTTATATGGAATATTTAATTTAAATAATTTATTTATAATTATTAAATATATTTTAATATTAATAATTAAATAATAAATTCGATAATAAATTCATTTTTAATTATATTTATTATAAATATTAATTAATAATTAATTTAGTAAAAACTAATGTATATTATATTATTATTAAAAGTTTTATTTAATATTATTTTATATATATTAAAGAATTTTTATTTTATAATAAAAATTAAAATTTTAAAATTTTAAAAATATTTCGTTTTATAATAATATATTTTTTTAAATATTATAAAAAAAACCAAATTTAATAACTAAATTATAACGAAAATATATATATTAATTATATATTATTTTTATAAATATTAAATATAATTTAATAAATTATATATATATTATAATTATTAAATATAAAAATTCATTATACCTTTTTATTAATTATTATTTCTAATAAATAAACTTTTTAAAATTATTTATTAAATATTTTTTTATTATTTTAATTTATAAGAGTATTATCAAAGTAAAAGGCGGAAAAGATATTAAGAAAATTTCATCGTTTTATTGCCTTAGGAGGTGTGTTCATAAGGTGGGGCCCCCCTCTAGCCCCCACTTTCCCCCACCCCTGGGAACTAGGAATAGCTTCATATCTAGCTTGACTATGGCCTTCTCGCGCGGCCAGGCGCCGGAGAATTTTTGCAGCTTCAAGGTGAACACCGCAGCTGTCTTGATAGTACACTAGAAGGTACCTAGATAGGTACCTAAAGTATCCAAATACCACGGCGAATCGCTTCTCCATTGGGGCGTAATGCTGAAAGGATCTCTAATCTAAAGTAATTTTGGCGGTTATTACCTCATTTGCATGATTTCATTTGGAAGTGGGATTTCCAAAGTTCCTTCAGCTATTAAGACAATGAGAATGAGGTTGGAGCTAAGTGAGAAGTGAGACATGAAAAGGGGGGCTTGATGGTCTCTCAACCCACAGGATGAACTCATGATTTCTCGTCCTGCCTCGATGAGAAAACTATTCCATCCTTCGTATCATGGGCTCGTTCTTTTTGGGATAAAAAAGGAATGGATGAGAAACGGAAAAGGAATAGAGAGAAGCATATCGCACAGAAGGAAGCCTGCTTCAAAGTAGCGAACAATATCCGCCTTGATCAAATTTAGGGCGATCCGTGGTTTATATTTAATCTTTCAATATTTCTATTGAGCAAGATCTACGTTAGGTATGTTTCCTTCACACAATTTGGGACTTTGGTGAGTTGGGCTGGTTTATAGGCTCAAACTTAACCTCGACTTCGCGGTCCAGTAGTGCCGACCGCACGTTCCCGTCTTCCATCACCTCCCTGATTGGCCCGGCATAGTGCTTTTGTCCTATCCAGAGCCACAACATGCCACATATGATAAGTGCTGCCCCAAATACCACGCCCGCGTAATTCATATTAGTCGACGTCACGGGGAAATACGGAGGGAGAACATTAAACCCGATCGTAATAAACGAGAAGGCGATCGTGACAACGTTCACTGGTACGCCCCACCTACCCAACTCCCAAGGGCCGAAAGGGATATTTTTGGCTAGAGACAGACGTCGCACGAGAATGAAGATCGTCGGAAGCACATATGTCGTGTACTGTCCCAGCAGGGCTAGTGAAACCAGGGCATTGAATGCAGTTGTTGACCCCAGATTAATCAGGCCGAGAATCATAATGATGCCCGCACTCCATAGAATCGCGCGCATTGGTATTCCAAATCGACTGTCGACCTGCATAATTCTTGTAAGAACTCACAAGAATCGCATCGATAGGACTTTTAGACGCGGTACCTACATGAGAGAAGTAACGTGGGAATGGTAGCCCATCATCACGAGCAAAAGCCCAGATGAGCCGAGATGCCGATGCTAGTAGGCCGAGCGCGGAGAAAAAGATAGAGATGATCAAAGCCGAGACCATAGCGTTTGTCGCTGCGTATGATTTGGTGGCATTAAAGAAGATCTCAATTATGGGGAAAGTAGTCGGGGAATCGAGAGCGGCATCAACATCACCGATGCTAAAAAGTATCGCTATGCTGATTCCAAAACAGAGAACACCGCTCACGATAATACTCCATATCATGGTCCTCGGAACTACGACTGCCGCATCATCCACCTCTTCGGCTATCCTGTCGTGTTAGTCCTAGCTCACCAGACCGATTGCAACGCACTGTTTGCTTACCCATGTGAGAGACGCCGTCAACACCAGAAAAGGAATAAGTAGACGTCAAGAGGCCAATGCACCAAGAGACTCCGTCACTGTGCCACCCACCATTGTTCTGGAACGAGCCGAATACGAAGTCGGCAGAACTACGTGGTGCTAGGTGCACTAGAGGTACGAGAATACAAAAAAAGAACACGACGTGCAAGACCAAGGCCAGGGTCTCCAGATGAGGAAAAATCCGGATGCCGAATATGTTGACGCCGACAATTACGAGCGAGACAGCCCAGTAAATCAAGGTTCCGTGCCATTGTTGAGGCTCGTACGTGTCGGCGTAGTTTAATATGATTAAGCCCTGGATCATCGTCGCGGCGAGAAATGCAACACTAGCGGTTACTGCAATTCGGGTGAAGGCAGTGATCCATCCTAATGGCTGTCAACTTGAATGGAACGCAGAATAGGGAATACACCAAGAGATAAACCACTACTTACCAGCGAACCAACTAAACAGAATCGAATAACGACGAGGCGCGAGCAACGCAACCCAATGATACTGTCCTCCCGATGTTGGTGACCTGCCGAGAGGTTGAATCAGTCAATCTGCCCTCGAACGCAACAAGAAGCTGAGAGTCATCTCCAAAACGATGCGTACATCGACGCCATTTCAGCCAGCGAGGCGGCTGTGGCTAGAGAGCCGAAAAAGGAAAAGATTAATCCATATACCAGAGTGGAAGGACCGCCATTGATCAGACCACCTTGGAAGGTTCTGGGTTGGCATTTCGGTTAGCATTGGATTCCTCATACAGCCGCTTCTTCAGCCGCTTTACGTACACGGCGAAAGCTTGCCAAGAAACCAGAACGGTAGTTGAGAAGCTCAGCATGGAGGTAAATCCAAAATGTCTCTACTCGAATGTTAGCTGGATCCTGCCTAGGAAGCGATTGGGTATCTGTTGATGACTTGCACTGATTTGATGCCTTCTACTTAGAATTGCCGCCGTCCTTGCATCTAAATCAAATAATGCATTCTTCAGCCGCCCATCGTCTCCGGTATGGGAGAGGACTCGTTGCTTCAGCTGCTCCGGAGTGAGCTTTGGTGTACCCATTGCGCCTTTCGTGCTACGCCCGTAAAATAGATGGAAATTCCAATAGATGAAATGCGAATTGAAACAAAGTCCATGCGTACAGTGCGCCGCGCTGCTGGATGGGTGAGCTAGATATTATCAGACTATTTTCGCAAAGTTCGATACAGAAAGTGGAAATGTTTTGAGTTTCTATGGATGAGGAGCTGTCAGCAGATCCCCCCCCTTTGATTGGTAACCTTAGTGACCCCTCATTCTATTACTGACGTTGGCTGACTTAAATTGATAACTTAGGTAGGTACCTACCTATCTTCGAGCGTTATACAGTCTTGTACCCTATCTTCGAAGAGCTTAATCATTGGTACGGTGCGTTACACGAGATAGGGGGTAGTCGAGATAGTACCGTAGCAAAGGAGATAGACTACCTAGAGATAGGCAATTTATTCGCCCTCATTAAGAGGCCTTCCTCTCCCCATCACCTCTCACCTTTTCTTTTTCATTGACCTCTCCAGCATTAATTGATTCTCAACATCTGGGTATAAGGTCAATACAATGGCGCCGACAGGCAAAGTGAGCATAGCTGTTCTATCTGATGAGGACATCCCAACTTGCTTTCATGTTATGTCACAGTCGTTCGACCATGACAAGCCATTTGTAGATGCATACTTCCCAAATCACGATACGCCTTCGGGGCAGGCACAAGGATCGAAACGCCTAACTACATGGAAGAATAATTTCGAGGAATCAACATTCCTCAAAGCCGTAATCTCGCCTCAGGCACCAGATGAGCAAGGCGAAGTTCCGGAGCGTATCATCGGCCTCGGTATCTGGACCTTGATGAAAACTCCCCCTCCTGCGGAGCTCGAAAAGGCGGAGAATATTGAGGCCTGGCCCGACGAGGACGACCGCGAATTTATGGCTCGCCTATGGAAGGATTATGTGGTACCGCGTAGCCAAGCAATCGAGGACTCCAACGGAAAGGGGGCTTATGGTAAGTTCTGTAGAGACATTTTAATCCGTGCAAAACAGCCAAGCAACGTGTCGGGGTCGGAAAAGATCGAATATTACTGACACAAATCAACTTCACAATGTTAACGTTTTGGATGTAGTCCTCGAACTGCTGGCCGTCCATCCAGATTATCAGCGTTTAGGAGCGGGTACGGCTCTCATCAAGTGGGGAACCAGCGCGGCAGACGAGCTAGGAGTCAAGGTATTATTGTCCTCGCTCTTTGGCGTCTAGTTAATTGCTAATCACTGAATTCCCAAGGCGGTCGTCGAGTCATCGCCAGTGGGTCGTCGGGTTTACCAGAAGTGCGGTTTCGGTATACAGATTGAGGAGATGCGGTTTGAGGTCGGGGAAAGATTTGCGGAACGAAGAAAGCCAGGACTCACATTCATGACGAGAGAGCCGCAGCGATAACAGGATTTGTTGATGATATTGAACCAGAGACGTGCAACGGCTCCGGTTGTAGGGCAATTTCGTGATCACTTGAGCAGAGCTTAAATGACCTAAACTACCTAGGTACTCTACAATTGAAACGAGGTCTAAAAGAAACTAACCAAAAGGAATTGTGTTCAAAAGAGTGTGAATATAAAGCGATAGCGCCTTCGGCGCTATCCTAACTGTATAGAAAAGAGGTAAAGAGTATATGCTATATTCCAGAGTGGCGATCGTGGTAAAAAAAGAAGCTAATTACGGTGCTACATTAGTGTGTACCCGACAAAACAAAATTGCGGAGCAAAATTAGGCCGATTTGCAATAGGGTAGCTTTAGATCTGGACTATATTATAAAAAAATTATTTAATAATTTTAAAAAATCATGAAACCTTATACGATAAGTTTATTTTAAAAATACTTTATCTGCTTTTTAAAATAAATGATTATAAAGATAAAATTATTAAACATTAATTAATTAATAAACTAATTAATTTTATATATAAATATTTTTTTATTTATATTAAAATTATATAATATATATTAGAAAAAAAACTTTAATAATAGAATTTATTTAAATATTTTTATATAATAATAATTTTTAAAATTATAAATTTTATTTAATATTTTATATTTAATTATAAATATAAAAATATTTTAATTTTTTAAGATTTTTATTATAAAAATATTAAATTAAACCTTTGAAATTTATAATTTATATAATTTAAATATAATATTAAAAAACGATTTCGTATAAATAAAAAATATAATAAAATAATAAATTAAATTTAAATATTTTTTAAAAAATATGATAAATATAATTTATTAATTAAACGATATAATAAAAATTATTTATATAGATTTTTATATATTAAAATTAAAATTTTTATTAAATAAAACTAAATATATTAAATATATAAAAAATTATATTTAATAAAAATCTAAAAAAGGTATAAAACTAAATAATTTTATTATATGAAATTTTAAATCCTTAGATTAAATTAGCTATGATTTTTAGATAATTATATTAAATTAATAAATTTTAAATTCTAAATATAATTTTATATAATTTTTTTTATAATATTTCTAAGCTAAATAATTTAATTTTAAATTTATATTTATATTAATATATATTTTTATTTAATAATCTAAATATATATAAAATATTTAATAGTTATAATTATTAATATTTTAAAATAATTCTTTTATATAATAATGTAAAATAAAATCTAATTTTATTTTATTTAAATAAATTATAATATTAAAATACCATTATAAATAAATGCCTAAGTTATTTTAATTAATATTACCCATATCGAAATTATATATAATAATAATAATAAAAATCTTTAAATTTATTACTAAAAGAATTAAATAATTTTTATATATATATATAAATTTAATATGAAAAATATTAAGATAAAATCCTAATAATAATATTTTTATAAAAGTTTTATTAATCAATAGATTATATATATTTATATTAAATTTTATTATATTTATATAATATTTATTTATTTTTTAAAAGTTTAAAAATATATTAATTTATAACGCTTTTTTTATTCCTAGAAATTTTATTAATTTAATTATTATATATATAATTTATAACTTTATAATTAAAAATAAATTTATTAAATTTATTAAAATATAAAATAATTATTTTATTTAGAAATAAAAAAATAAATTTTATGTATAATTAGGAATTTTTTATAACTTATATAATATAAATGAAATTTTTAATTAAAGCATTCTTATTAAAAAGGAATTTCTAATATATAAAATGGCTTAAATAATATATTAATTTTTAGAAAATATCGAAATTAATAAATTTATAATTTTAGAAATTATAAAATAATATAAATATTAATTAAAAATTTTAAATTTCAATGGTATTTTATATATAAAAAAGGACCATATAAATCCCTATATATATATATATATATAACTTAGGGAAATTATATAAAAATATATTATATTAAAATAAAAATTTTATTTCTAATTAATTAAAATATTTACTAAAAGTATAAAAAAATATATAAATTTATATAATTATTTATATAATAAATTTATTAATAATATTTATAAATTAAATTATTAAATTTACTTAGAAATAATTATTTTTTTTTTATTAATAATAATTTATATAAGGATAAATTTTTTTAAAAAATTATTAATATAATTTAATAAATATAAAATGGTAATAATAATTTAGATAATTAATAAATTTATTATATAAAAAAAAATATAAAACTTAAAAACCTAATTTTATTTTCTAGAAATTTATATAAATTAAAACTTTTTTTTTAATTTTTTAATATAAAAAATAGGTTTATTTTATACGGTAAGCTTTTACTTTTACTCTTAATTATTTTTTTATTAGCTTTTATATATAATTTCGTTATTAGCTTTATTATTAATTTTATTTAAATTATTTAAATCTAAATCCAAATTTAAATTAAAAACTTAGTTAAAAATTCAGTTAAAAATTTAGCTAAAAATTTAGCTAGGAGCTTAGCTAAAAGCTTAGCTTAAAGTTTTTTCCGGAAATTTAATAAAATGTAATGATAATTAAGATTTTTTTTTTATATGAAAGTTTAAAAATAAATTAATTTTTAATTATTTTTATTTATCTTAATATTTTAGGGTTTTAAAATTATCTAAATTTTCTAAGGAATTTAATTTTTTATATAATAAAAATAACTTTTAAAAATTCAAATAATTAATAATTAAAGATTATTTTTTTTTAATAAAATAACTATTTTCTATTATTTTATTTTTAATATTTAATTTCTTTTTTTTTATATAAAAAAGTATATTAAATTTATTAGTTTTAATTAATAAATTAAAAATATAAAAAAATAGGCATTTTTTTAAATCTTTTTATTAGAAAAATAAATATAAAAAAATAAAATAAATTATTAATTATATAAATAAAGCCATTAAGAAATGAAAAAATAATTAAACTTTTCATATTATAATATTTAATAAGTTTAAAATCCCAGCCATTCTTAAAAATAATTATAATTTTAAAACTTAAATATAATTATATAAAATAAAAAATCTAGTTTTTTTCTATTTATTCAAGGAAATCTTATAAGTAAAAAGTAAAAAACTCGACGTAATTTTAAAAAAAATTATTAATTAATTACCTAAATAAATAATAAAAAAAAAGGATAGGATAATTATATAAAAATTTTTAAATAAAAAAATATATTTTAATTTTTTAAAAATTATACGTTAGATTACCCATATATTTAAATTAATATTAATAATTTATTTATTAATATAAACTTTTTTATTATTTCGTTTAATTATTTTACTTAGTTTTTAATTAAAATATTATATATTATTAAAAATAAATTAAATAAAATTATTAAATTTATTATAAATAATTAACTAAATTATTATATAAACGGAAATAAAAAATTTAGATAAATAATTATTAATTAATTAATATTTTTTAATATAAATTTATTATATTAATATAAATATTTTCATATAATTATAAAATTAAATTAAAGGCTTATTAAAATTATTATTTTTAATTAAAATAAATATAAATTAAAAATAATAATAAAATAAATATTTAAATTTATTATAAAATTATTTAATTTTAATATATATATAAATAAATTAATTATCTTTATAAAATCATAAGTAATATTTTTTTTAAAAATAAATAAATATTTTATATAATTAATAAAAAATAATGAAAATAAAAAAAAAAAAAAAAAATATTAGAAAAAATAATATAATAATTTATATAAATAAATAAACGGATTTATAATTCATATATAATAAATTTTATTATATTTTAAAAATAAAATTATTTAATAATTATATAAATATATTAAGAAATTTAAATATTTAATTTATAAATTATAT
>MU376311.1:0-84043 GCA_022495205.1 Hypoxylon sp. FL1150 | reverse complement strand
AATTGAGCTTTTCGGCGCGGAGCTCCGGGCGGATGTATAGGTGTACGGATAAGGGTCCGATAGCAATTCTTGGGTGTGCGGATAGCAAAACTCATATATAATAAGAGTTTTAATTAAGAAAAAAAATATTAAATTTATAAAAAAAAATTATTAATCTTAATATTTTTTTTTTAAATTTAATTAAAATTATTAATAGATTAAATAAATAAATATTAATCTTACGAAATATAAATTAAATAATATTAATTTTTAATGTATTTTTTCATACGCCTTAAATGCAGGCAAAAAATTTTATCTTAGAAATCTTAGTAAAATTATTATGAATTTTATAATTAAGTATTTTAATATAATAATATTTATATGATTGAAAAATAATAATATCTAATAGTTAAAATATATAAATTAAATGAAAAAATAATTTAAAAAAAATTATATTATATTTATTATAATATTTAATAAATTATATAATATAATATAAATTATAATTATTAAAAATTAAAAATTTTTTATTACTAATTATTTATTTATTTATTAAATTTTTAAAATATTTAAATTATTTTAAAATAATTTAATTATTTATATAATTAAATAAAATAAGCCGGATAATAATATTATTATTTAATTTTAATTATTAATATTAATTAATTATGTAAAATTAGCTAATTAAAATTAAAAAAACTAATATATAATTATTTATTATATTTATAATTTTTATTATAATATAAGATTTATAATTTTTAAAAATATTAAAATAATAAGTTTTTTTTTTTTTAATAATAATAATTTAATTTTTATTAATTTTTATATGAAATTTTATTTTATTTATATTTTATATATTTTTAAATATAATATTTTTATTTTTAATAATTTTTTTTAATTTATTAAAATATTTATTAATTTATATAATATTTTTAAAAATTTTACATTTAATTTTAAATATTTTTTATATCTTTTTAAAATATTTATAATATTTTATAAAACGTAAAATTTACGATTAATTAATTATTTTTAATTTAATATTTACCACGAAAAAAATTTATTAAGAAAATAAATGATTTGTTACATTAATAATAAATTTAATATATATAATAAAATTAATATAATTTAATTAATTAATATAATAATAAATAATAATTTTTTTAATAATTAATAATTTTATTTATAATATATAAATGCTTTTTTTAATATTTATAATTTTTATTTATATGTGAAATTATTAATAAAAAATATTAAAATCTTAGGCGATAATAATTAATTTAATATTTAAATTTTCATTTATATATTTATATATATTTTTTAAATTAAATGCCATTTTTTTTAAATTAAATTAATTTAAAATAAGTTTAAATTTTAAATTTTTTATTATAATTATTTGAAAAAATAATTAATTTATTAAAATAATTAATTTATTATAAAGTATTAGTTTATAGGCTGGGGGGAGGGACGACTACCATTATAAGTGGGGCATAGCACGAGTACGTGCCCCTTTTTCGCGTCTTGTATCCCAAATAAGATAATAAGATCATTACTCGAATACGTACCGTATAAGAAACCTCATATTTGCATAAGCCTATTAGATCATTAAGTCAGATCTATGCATCCGCGGCTTAGATTCCACCGCATCCTCCCGGAGCTACTGCATTCTAGCGGGCGGATCTGTGTAACATACCTCATCGGGAATAATGGATATTGAGTTATGGGTTCTCGCTATCCCCCTTATAAGTCGATCTGTAGCATGGGTCCCATTATATCGGAGGCCGAGCATAGGATATGCTCGTTCTAGGAGTAGCACTATCATCAATCTCCAGTATAGAATAGCATCGTTTGAGGAAAAGCTTTGGAACCGACCCGGAAATGGCCGTAGATCACCTCGACGAGACGGCAAGATGGGTTCTAGATCGCCAGTTGAACGGCCTCCCATCAGAGTCGTCGACTCGTCGCTCGAATATTCTCTCCTTCGGGACTTGGTCGGATAGAACACTTCTGCTCTTGAGTGTAGTCTTCAGCCTGGTAGCTGGAGGCTTGAACCCGCTCCTGACGGCACGTATAGCTGGCACGGAAATTTCTTTCTTCAACTAATCCCGTGTGCAGGTTATCTACGGGCAGTTCGTCGGTATCTTCACAAATAATAGTCTAGGAGCAACTTCGTCCTCCGAGACATATAGCGGCCTCTCAACCTTCGCATTATACTTTGTCTATCTAGCAGTGGCCCTTCTCGTCTTCATCACAATGTCAACATTAGGCTTCTACTATTCCGGCGAGCGGATCGTCCGCTCCATGAGAATATCCTATCTGGAGGCAACTATACGGCAGAATATGGCTTTCTTCGATGTGTTCTCGCCCGGAGAGTTATCGGCTCATATGATGTCCAGCACCGGCGCTATTCAGGAAGGCATTACTGGCAAAGCTTCGACGTTCTTGACGTCAACCGCAACATTCCTTTCTGCTCTGATCATTGCCTTCGCCATGTACTGGAAGACCGCCCTCATCTTGCTGCCAGCGTACGCCATTATTGTGGCTATCAGTATTATCTGCGGCAAGCGAGTCATGATGTACCAGAAACTATCCAAGGAGGGCTATGCCAGTGCGGCCGGAATAGCTGAGGAGGCCATTTCGACACCCCGCCACATTGCTGCGTATGGTCTACAGAAAATCTTAGCTGCTAGATACGATGAGGCCCTGGTTGCAGCTGGAGAACCAAGTATCCGCGCTCGTAAGATTACGGCGGGCTTGATTGCTTGGCTAAGTGCTATGCCGTGTCTACTTTATGCCTTGGTCTTTTGGTCGGGCACTTTCTTCCTGTTAGAAGGGGAGTTGTCGGTCGCCCAACTCACAACCACCGCGCTGACGATCGTCATCGGGGCATTTGCAATTATTAGAGTCAGTCCATCCGCGGAAGCGCTTCTGTTGGCCCTTTCAAGCGTCGGTTCCGTTCTTAAAACCATCTCAAGGCGTTCCGCAATTGATCCTCTGGATTCCGGTTCGTTGAGTAGCCAAGATGACGCGCGAGACAAAAAACCACAAAAGTGTCGCGCGCTGAAGCCCCCTGTGGAGGATTTGGCCTCGGGTGTCATTGAGTTCCGCAACGTATCTCTCGCGTATCCGTCTAGACCAGATGTTCTCGCCCTACATGGCGTTTCATTTACATGCCAACCCAAAAAGATTACGGCAATTGTTGGCGCTTCCGGAAGTGGAAAAAGCAGTCTAATTGAGCTTCTGGAGAGGTTTTATGACCCAATTGGCGGGAGTATTCGTAAGTTCTGCAAGTGTCTAATAGAGGGCAAACAGGCCCAGTAACTTGTGTGAGAAGCTAACCGACGTGATACCACAAGTGGTGGCTGGCCATGACATCCGGAATATTGATGTATCATGGTTACGGCAGCAGATGTCCCTAATTGGACAAGAACCTGTCTTGTTTGACGCTACAATTGCAGACAATATACTAATGGGCTTGCGCGACCTCGAAACAGCCTCCTCAGATGAAATAAGAGCTGTTATGTTGACAGCTGCTCGGAAAGCAAATGCGCACGACTTCATCACCGCGCTCCCTGAGGGTTATGATACCGAGGTGGGCGAAAGGGGGGCTCGGCTATCTGGTGGCCAGCGACAACGCATTGCGATCAGCAGAGGCCTAGCGAGAAGTCCGTCTATTTTACTGCTCGACGAAGCTACATCGGCGTTAGACTCCAGATCCGAGGCCACTGTACAGAAAGCTATCGAAGCAGCAACAGAAAACCAGACCACCATCATCATCGCGCATAGACTTAGCACTATTCGCAATGCCCACCACGTTGTAGTGCTGTCTAAAGGGCGTATCGTGGAACAAGGCTCTCCTCGGGAACTCCTTGATAGGCAGGGCGCTTATGCAGAACTCATTGCTAAGCAGCAAATTGGCAGCAGAGGCCAAGCAGAGAAAGATATAACCAGTGAGGATTTGAGTGCCGATATTGACACACCAGAACTCACCACCATCGATGACGATATGTCGAATGAAAAGGCTGCGCAAGAAATATCGGATGACCACGTTCTCGCTACTGCTGGTCCGGACAACATCAAGCTACAGGCAGATGCTCACACTAGTAGCTTATGGGCGACACTTGTATCGGTCTATCATTTCAGTAATAGGGGGCCATTCTTTCTTCTCGCCGGGCTCGCTTGCTCCTTCGTAGCAGGCTTAGGGGTACCAGGGTAGGTTGCTACTTATCTATAAGCTTCCCGTACCTCGTGAGTTACTAACATTATATACCTCCTGTGTAGGCAGTCAGTCGTATTCGCGAAAGTTCTATCTAGCCTGCCACTCGCATCCACCCAGCCACCGACACTGCGACATACGATCGACGTCTACTCCGCCGTCTACTTAGGCCTGGCATTTGTGGCCTTTGCGTCGTATATGTCCTTCGGAACAATATTCTCGTACACCACGGAGAGTCTGTCGCGTGGAGTCAGGAATAGATGTTTCCGATCCGTGATCAGCCAGGACGTCGGGTTTTTTGACCATGGCCATCGAGGCGCACGCGGCACAGGCGCTATCACATCCGTGTTAACAACGAGTGCCGAGGCAATCACAGCACTGAGTGGTCCAATACTGGGTGGGGTTTTGACGTTCATGGCTACCATCGCCACCTGTCTGATTATGTCCGTGTCTATTGCCTGGAGATTAGCCTTGGTTTGTTCTGCCACCATTCCCGTCGTCTTTGCTTGTGGCTGGGTGAGGTTGCGCATGCTCTCTTTGCTGGACGCGACGCGGCACCGCAGCGGCACGGAAGCCGCGGCTTATGCGAGCGAGATTGTCAAGCTCGTCCGTGTAGTTGCGTCTCTGGGGATCGAACGTCGGGTGCTCGTTCGCTACGAAGAATTTCTAGCCGCGCAGGCCAAGGAATCTTGGAAATCTATCATCCTTGCTTCCGTCCTCTATGGCTTCTCGCAGTCGGTGGTGTACCTCTGCGCCGCCCTGGCATTCTGGTACGGCGGCACCTTGCTTGACGGCGGAGGGTACTCCCTCTTCCAATTTTACCTCTGCTTCGCCGCACTCATCTCGGGGACGCAAACCGCTGGATCTGTATTTTCTTACGCACCCGACGCGAGTAAGGCCATGCGCGCCAACGGTGAAGTACAAGCCCTCATAAAACTGGGAAAAGAACCCACTAGCGCAGGAGGTATGCATGCTGGCTCTCCATCGAAATCCCCCCGGCGTGAAGAATGGCAGGGCGGCATAGAGATGCAAGCCGTGACGTTTGGATACGAATCTCGGCCCAACCGTCGCGCGCTTGATCGCATCACTCTCAAGATCGAGCCAGGCCAGCACATCGCCCTGGTCGGCCGGAGCGGCTCAGGCAAGAGCACAATAGTCAGTCTGCTCGAGAGATTTTACGAGCCCAACGAAGGCAGCATTTTGCTGGATGGACGGGACGTGTCCGCTCTGGACCTCGAACAATACCGAGAGCTGTTCGGGCTCGTGAGCCAGGACACGGTCTTGTATGCCGGCAACATACGTGATAACATTGCAGTTGGGAGACCTGCGATCCAATCCAATGAAGACGAACCCGGCGTGGCTGAAGTGAGCGATCAGGAGATAGCCGAAGTCTGTGCGCAAGCGAACTTGACGGATTTTATTGCTTCGCTCCCGTAGGTTGAATGGTATCCTCCCATTTCGAATAGTACTGACTTGATATCTTAGGGATGGTATTCGTACCAACATCGGCCCCGGCGGCTCGCTACTCAGCGGAGGGCAGAAACAACGCATCGCCATTGCGCGCGCGCTGATTCGGAACCCCAAGATCCTCCTTCTAGACGAAGCAACTTCTGCCCTCGACACCGAGTCCGAAATAGCGGTCCAGAAAGCTTTGGACGAGGCTTCGAAGGGCAGGACGACCATCTCAATTGCACATAGGCTCGCCACTGTCGTTGGTGCCGACGTAATCTACGTACTTGAAGAGGGCCGCATTGTTGAAACCGGAACACACCAGAGCTTGATAGAAAAAAAGGGAGAATATTTCAGGATGGTCATGTCCCAAGTATTATAGATACTAGTCTTACGAGAAGATCCATTATACATTAGGTAGATTTCTAATTTTTCATTTTAGATCAAGGCTCGTTGCGCCGTCCAGTCAGCGTGCTATACCTGGGGGGGGGGGGATTAGGTTTCATCGGGCTACGTTAGCCGACGAGACGAAGTGATGAAGTTTGTCCGAGATAGACTGGATGATATGTCTAGAGAAAAAACATACCATACTGGGATTCCGACTACGAATTGGGATTCTTAGGAAGATATGACAGATAGATCGGAAATACGAGTCTGGTACTCCGTATCACGAAGAAGTTGGTGGTCACGACCACCTTGGGCTTACCCCCTAGCACGTTGGGGATGCGCCTCATGCTCTCCCACGTGGAAAGTCGGCTAAGGTGCTCATGTTCGTCGTCCAAAAGATGGGTTCCTGTGCAAGGCTCGCGTGTACGACGAGACCGGTAAACCTGGAGGTAAACGCAGTCGTCAGTGAGGGCATTTGGAGCGATCATTGGAACAAATCCCTGCCTCGCCAACCGTGTCGAGCTAGCCAGCGGTCCGTCGTACCTGTAATATATCCTAGTTACGCGGAAACAAAAGGCTAGGTGTGGTAGATAGGAAAGGCGAAACTTGTTACATACGGGAACCATCTATTCGAGGGAATGATTCCATGCCCATGGCCCATTGTGTTCATGTACCGTGGGGAGCCGCTGTGAACCTCGGCAGTATATTAGTTATCCTTGGCCAGGATCTTCCGAGAAGACCGGCTTGATGAGTTTGAAAGCGGTCAGCATTGTGAGTAGCTGTGCCAGGACGACAGGATAGGAGAAAAGGGACACCGGGCTCGCATATTTCGTTGTGTGTATAAGGTTTGCTCTCGCTCTTGCGCATCGCCGTTCGCTATAATTCTGTATTCTTTTTAGACATTTGAGACTACTAGGAGGCTCTGGCTGTCTACATGTACGTAATAAAGATAAGATGCTAAAAAAAAAGGCCAAAAAATGCAAAACGTACAACACCGAGGATTCGCTGGTCGTCACCGACCCAACTACTAATTCGGCGATACTCAGCTTATCTATGGGGGAGCGGACGGGACCCCGAGTTCTCTAAGTTCTATGGTCGTACGTGACAGTTTATGGTGTTTTCGTTATTTATGAACCATCCATGCGTGACGGGAATGTATCTAGCCCCTATCCTGGCTACCAATGTCAGACATAACACAACACAACACAGCTTACTAGTCACATAGCTAACCCCACTTTCACCCCTGTGTCTGAATTATGAAAAGCCGAGACACTATGTGGAATGGAATGGAGTCGTGCAAGAGGGTGAAGTACTTAATCGACTATTAGTGACACAGCGTTCTCTTGAGCCACGACTTTAGTAATACCGCAGTACATTATACTCAACGTTCCAATATTGATAGCCCAATCTACCGTCTTCCTAATTCCTTCCTTAACCTACCCGCCGTCGTAGTCGGCGGCGGTTCCGGCCACGAAGAGACCGCGTCGTCGACCTCGTCGAGGAAGGTAGCCGCATTATGAACGCTAGTGCCGCCCAGCACAACTCTCACACCGGGCGAGGAGGCGTTGACGCCGGCGACGGACTTGGCCTCCTCGTACGTGGCGCCGCCAATGACGAACACGACGATATCCTGGGGCTTGTCGCGCGTGGTGCCGCCGCCCTCGACGAACGGGTACTGCTGCTCGCGCAGCCGGCCCTTGATCAGGTTCTGCAGCGTCGTCTCCAGGTGCGGCGAGTGCTGCGTGTACACGTTCTCGACGCCCTTGAGTCCCTTAATGGCCCGCGCTCCCGAGAAGATGCCGCCCGGCTCGAAGATGTCCGCGATGCCGCCCGCCGCCTGCGACTGCTGCAGGGAGTGGTGGTACGTGAGCAGCTTCGCTACCATGTCTGCCTGTCGCGCGGGCACGCCACCTGCGGCGGAGAGCAGGTCCACTAGCATGGCGAGCGAGTTAGATGGATGCTTCTCGTATCGCAGAGCGTATAGCGCTACGAGCCCGACCTTGTTCTCGGGCGTCACCGACGGCAATTGTATTAACCTCTGGACGTTCTGCGTTGTGTTAGTTATAACTCGTTCAAGGTACTCAGACTGATTGCAATACCTTTAGGTCCGCGGCATGATTATCATTGCAGGCTAGGCTCTGCTCCACTTCACTGACTTCCAACAAGTTTTCAGCTGCTACTCGCCGGCTGAGCTCAGAAACCAGAGTAACGTGCTTGCTGACATTACCGGAGAGCTTTCGAAATTCTGGGTATTCTTCAATGAATCGTTTCATATCCGTTATTGATTCGATGTTCGCGTTGTTCTTCGTCTTGGACTGGTACTGCTCCACGTAGTCCTTGATGTTTCCCCCAAGGTCGCCGAAGTTTAGATACATGTTCTTCTTAAAAAATGGATCTTGATCTTGTGACAAGACGATTTCTCTGAGCTCTGGCCGGACATCTGGCAGTTCGCCTAGGTCAACTCGACCATTATGAATCCCTAGTAGCTGGTGCACCATCGCTTGGTACGTCCATTGGTTTAGTAGTGGCGTGGCGGGATCTTCCCTCCGGTCCAGGATGAGAAGTATCGGAGGAGTATCGACTTTCCGGAAATCGAATAGTTGTTCCTCTTGTGTAATGTGGTACCGTATTTCAGTTGCTAGCTTCTTAGCCAACAGGCTGTTTTTCTCGTAGCGAATGAGCGGCTTCTTCTTGAGCGACAGCAATATTGCTATCAGACCGTCGGTAGTTCGCTGTAAGGAATCCGGATTCCATAAATCGGGTGTGCCGCTCCATATCCTCTGCTGTGGTAAGGTAAGATTAAGGGAAAACAGGTCCGGGTTGATGACGATGTAGTCGGCGAAGTGCTCTTGAACTTGCTTGACGACTTCGTGGTCGTCGGCCTCAGCTAGCCTTTCTAGTGACGACTTCTTCACCACATTACTGAAATACAGATAATATTCGCCGTACTTTGGATCTCGTAGCTCGTCGATGAGAAATTGGATAGATTCTGGTGATGGGCGGACAAAACATAGACAGCGGAGATGGCGCATCTTCTCACGGTTTTGATTATCTAGCCGGTCGGTGAGATAGACCTCGTGGTTGAGCAAAGAGGATTGTGTGATTGCAGTGGATACAATTGGAACGGTATCCTTGTCCAATAAGAGTATCTTCATCTTTGCAGATGGCGTTCCCGATGCGCTGTCTCCGGCCGACACCATCTTGGAGATGTAGCCAGAGACGGCTTGAACGACATCCATCTCGGCGGCTCAATAGTGAATAGTGGTGACAGCTGCTTTTGGAGCGCTATTTAATTGGAGATCGTTGTACGGTGAGGCGGTTATCAATTGGTACTCCAAGTTGTATTCTTATCGCCCCCAGATATTATAATCATTAATTGATAAGGTTGTTGGCTGAATGAGGTGTACATTGGACTTAAGTAAGTCCAGGTTCAAGTTGCAACTCAAACATGCGGCGTGCGGCTCAGTTATCAGCTAATGGATCGTCACTAAGCCAGGGGTCTATATGCTAAATGACGTTGAAGTGCTCGGTACCTCTTTCACCACGTAGCCATCCTACAGCATGAAGTAGTGGATACCTTGACACCTTGCTCGATAAGATAAGCAATTGGGGAACCTGATCCTTGACAAAAAGTTGAGAGCTAAAGCTTCAACAGACTTTACCTCTACAGCTCCAGCTTCTAGCTCATCCCTCTGATGATTGATACTACAACCTTGCAAGTGTCCTGGAGAAGCCTGGCACCGGAAGCCCTCTACCAAAATGGCTACCACGGAAATATGCCCGATGAAGCCTGAGCCGACGTGGGAAACCCTGCCAATAAACCCGCTTCCCGCTTCTGTTTGCTTGAATTAACTAACAATTCCGAAAACAGCTTGTCCTTCACCCAGGGACTCATCGTCGGCCAGATCTCCGTCGTGCTTCTCATAGCCGCCTTCATAAAGTTCTTCATCTTCGGGGACGCACCATCCCCCGAGATAACTGCCACCATCCGCGCCGCCGAACGTCGATCCCGCACCCTCTCGCACCGGCAGTCCCTCCTGACCCTGCGATCCGCCACGCCGGCCCCCACGGACCGCCAGCAGCATCCGCATCCGCATCCGCATCAGCATCAGCAGCCCGGCACGCTCAACAAGAAGAAGTCGAGCATACTGCGGAGCCCGCCCACCCTGACCATCGGCTCGATACTCAACAAGACGTACTACAACGTCGACAGCCACCAGCCCGAGTCGCTGGACTGGTTCAACGTGCTGATTGCCCAGACCATCGCGCAGTTCCGCAGCGACGCGCAGCAGGACGACGCCATCCTCACGTCCCTGACCAAGGCCCTCAACGGCACCTCGCGCCCGGACTTCCTCGACGAGATCAAGGTCACGGAGCTGACGCTGGGCGAGGACTTCCCCATCTTCAGCAACTGCCGCATAATACCGGTCGACGAGGATGGCCTGAGCCTGAACACCGGACCCGGCGGCGAGAAGCGGTTCGATGCTAATAGCATGCGGGCCAAGCAGGAAGGGTCTCGATTACAAGCGCGCATGGACGTGGACCTGAGCGACATGATCACATTAGCCCTCGAGACCAAGATCCTGCTAAACTACCCGAAACGCCTGACAGCCGTACTGCCGGTAGCCTTGGCCGTAAGCGTGGTGCGGTTCAGCGGGACCCTGAGCATCTCCTTCATCCCGTCGAACCAGTCGCAGTCGACGCCGACCATGATGACCTTCAGCTTCCTCGACGACTACCGACTCGACTTCAGCGTCCGCAGCCTCGTCGGCAGCCGCTCCCGGCTGCAGGACGTGCCCAAGATCGCGCAGCTCGTCGAGTCCCGGCTGCACCGGTGGTTCGACGAGCGCGCCGTCGAGCCCCGGTTCCAGGAGATCGCGCTCCCCAGCCTCTGGCCTCGCAAGAGGAATACCCGCGGCGGCGACGATCCCCTCGACGGCTCTGGTTCTTCGGGTTCGGGCAGTGCCGGCAAGGGCAAGGGCCGCGAGATCGCCAAGGAGCTCAAGCTCGAGGAGGCCCGCAGGGAGCTGAAGGCCGAGACGGCCGCCGGCATGCGGCACGAGCTGAGCCCGCCGGAGAACCTCCGGTACAGGCGGGCGAGGGGCCGCGGGGACGGCTCGGAGGGCAGCTTCAGCATGCCCGGGAGCTTGCCGGATATGGCGCTTAACCTGCCGACCTGAAAAGAGCTCTGCCTCGATGTTTTCTGTATTTATACCTACGGCGAAGATGCATGATGCTGTAAAGACTAACTAAAGCTACGTGGGGTTCGCCGACCTGAATCACGAACCCAGAACCGATCCCACATTCAAGCCCTTGGAGGTTGGACGGGGAAAAGGAATGTATGATATATAACCGAGATACCATTCGCGGGAATGGGTATTGCCCCGTATAGACTGGCAAACAGCAATCCTGCCACCATCGCAAGGGGGTAACAGCAGGGCCGCGAGCAGAGCCAGGCTTAGCGGGCCTGGCTCATGGAGATGTACGATAGTGACTGAGACTTATTTGAGAGCTCGGTCATGTAATTAGCCGCGGGATTAAGGTGGGAAGGCTCTGGGAAGGGATCAAAAGCTGTTAAAAGATGGGAAATCACGCGGCTTTGAGGGATATTACGTCTAGAACACCAACTCAATATTGTACGATAGATGAGGGAATGTCACCACTCATGTACAATTTACTAACAGAACACTCATCTAATACACTGTGTATCATTACACGTAGACTTTGCCTTGGTGTGACTCATCTATATATATATTCAATAATCCGTCACATCTCGTTACATGTCAATAGGAACAAGGGCATTAGAACTCTCCGTTAATACGCCGTAGTTCCTATACCATCCGAAAGCGCCCGCGAATAGCAGTATATAATAGACTATCGTCCAGACAATAGACGGACGGTACACCTTACCCGTCCTCCTATTCATATCGCCTTCGTCAGGATATACACGGCCCCAAAGCCGGGGGAGACCCATACAGTTGCAGAACGCGTGGACGACGAAAGCAGCAAGCACGCTACCGGAGCGCAGGTACAAAAAGGTAGCATAGGCGCCGAAGAGCGTGGTGTAGCTGAGCTGCAACACGGACCGCAGTACAACGGTTGCGAGAGACGCGCCTGGGTTTGTCACGCGGAATTCATATGCGTGGTGCAAGTGCGCCAGGCCGAAGATGAGAGGGGACAGGACGATGGTTTTGGTCACTGATATTTGCGCCGCGAGCATGAGCGGCACCGACGCTGAGCGGAAGAGAACCTCCTCTGTGAATGGACCCTGTAGACATTGTGAGTGTTTTGAAGAGAATGGTTGAGCATATTTGGTAGTAGATAGGATAGATAAATCAGAGATGCACAGAGTGCAATTGTATTTGTCCTCAGCGGCAGGTCTTGAGTCTGCTCAGAAACACGGACCAATTTTTCTCATCATGATTGGGATAATGTGGGAGCGCACACGGGTTATAAATAGATGACTTACAGCTACGATGTTACGCCATCTTATCAATTCATTATAAACATCAACGACAGGCTGTAGCGCCACCCACTCCCGCCACCCCCCGTCGACCACGAGGTATTCGTACAGTGGTCCGGCGAAGAGAACGGCGGTGAGCAAGAAACACTTGGCCGTCTCTACCAGACCGACGGGCCAGTACCCCAACGCGTGCAAGGCCTCAGCCGTGGTGGCCCGGCTGTCTGAGGTCAAGATCACAAAAGTAATCAGAGAACAGACGACACAGCTCAGCGAAACAGACGCGATGCGCGCGCGGATCACGGACGGCGCGTCCCGGGTCAGGGTCGGGGACGGCCTAGTTCTCGGCGACAGGTAGAATGGTGCCACGTAGATGACAGTATAGATGACCTAGTTACCAGTCAATATCTTGGACCGTACGTTCCGGCACGTGCAGTGGAGCCGCGGCTATCTGCATGGCTCACGGACTGGAGACGTACCAGTAAGGAGACGGCGGCTCTAGGACTGATTGGTGGTGGTTTTGCTGGCGCGGCTAAGTTAGCATTTTGTAACAGACGAGCAGATAGGACTACTTACGTTCTTCCTTGGTGAAGTAACGGGTGATGAAACTAGGTATCGTAGGCATCTTTAATTATGAGCTGGGCTGGCCCCTTCAGGCGCCTCAGCTGTACGATATCTGGTCTAGACGTTCCCTGCGTCTGTGAGGCTTAGAGGCTGAATCTTGACCTTACTCAAAGCCGAAGATACGAAGCTGACGAAGCTTCCCCCCACGCTATTCGCAGACTATTCCCCTCTCAAATAGCTATCTCTGAAGCATAAAATGAGCTCCCCGGGAATCGCAAGGATGAATGAATTGTCGGGAATGTTGAAGGAAATTATCATGCTCGATCGGATTATGCCTTGAGAAGTGGGCGAACGAGTGGCCCGTGGGGGACGATGATTTACCTTGACTTGCCTTGGCAGCTTGGGCCCCCTTGAACCTAGTCGCACGACCAGGTTAGATTTTTGACTTCAAAAATCCCAAGATGTCGAATTGGGCTGAGAATGGCATCTTCAATGCGCGATTCGGGCCACTGCAGAAGTTCAAACAAAAGAGAACGGGCTTACCTACCTTGGGCACCTTATGTCATGCGAGGAGACGCAACCGGTAAGGTCGCTCTTCTGGAACCCGTTGGCGCTTGAGATGCAGCCAGCGTCTCGTCCACCTACAAGATGGAAGTGTAAGCGCGAAGTGGCTCTAGATAGTAAAGCCCGGCGTTCCACGGCTTCAAAGCAAGACAGGCGCCGTGTCAAGGCAGGCTGCAGACTGCTTCAGCCCCTTGAGGGAAGAAAGGCTGGAAACAAAGAGAAAATGTTTGGCATTTGTATGTCGCGAGACATGCTCCCTGACAGTTTGACCAGCCATCGCAGTTTTTTTTTTCCTCGATTGTGGATGCAGGTGTTAAAGCTAAGGGGCCCTTGTCAAGTCGAACGAGTCCATACAGTGTAGTTAGCATTGTTCCATACTGTAAAGCACGGTGTCCGAAGTACCTAGGTATCTATCAAGCCATTCTCAGAACCCTAATAAGAATCAGCGTCATAACGATAATTTCCTTTGTATTGCGTAATTCCGGAAGTACCTAACCTATTGAATGACATGTAAAAAGATAGGGTATTTATCCCCTTCTGGCGATGGATGGACGATTAAAGGAAAGACGCGAAATGCACGCGCTCATCAACTGACACGATGTCGTGTCTGACTTGTCAGTTGTTTGTTAGGCGAGATACGACCTATCCAACTACGACAACATTAAGACCGCGTACATAGGTACCTAGTAACCGCACCCTTGGGGGCGCTAATGGAAGCTGGAACGGTCGACCCACCGCTGAGCCACGTTCTTCTGCTGGCCGATGCTTCTATTCCCATTTTGAGTCTAGCTCCTTAGCTTCTACCCTGCTCCCGACCCTGTGCACTTCAAGTTTCTCAGTCCAAGCTCCTCAGGGCTTTCGGTCGGATCCATCATCGTTGGTTTTCTGGAACTCCGTCCCCAGATCTCGCCCAATTGCACCTTGCTATGGCCAACATTTAATTTGCACCTCTTCACCGATTATTTACCCTTGCTTGCGCTTTATTGACTTCAGCTGTCAATACCCTGGTCCCGGCCGGACGATGACAAGTGTCGTACTTCCTGTACCTGCGCAAGTACCTGCATGCGTACATAGTATGTACATAGAATTTTCGCATCGGGACGATATGGCGATGATGTGACCCAAGAGAAAAGAATCAAGAGGAAAGGAAACTCCGTCTGACGATATTGATATTGTTAGTTGTTAGGTAGCGGCGCCCTCTGAGACGACGCCATCTCCTTAGACAAGTGTTAGAGAACGAATGGCTCTAAAACTAAGAGACGTTTATGGCCCCTGACCTCTGCCGTAGCCTGTGGTCTTGCCGACAGGCTCCTCGACCGCCTCTCGTTGTCCACAAATTCTTTTCAACCTCATTTTAACGTACATCCAGTCTTGCAGTAGACCTGCATGCTGCAGGCGGATCCTCTCTCCGCCATTGGCATCCGGCTCAGGATTTACTAAACATCGAGACATAACGGAGACCTTAGTGGACCTTTTGCGCATCATTATTGCTTTGGCGTCTCGTTGGATTCGAGTTATCACTCATCATCGCGAGACGGAAATCTGAAGAGGTACACGATGATCTGCCAAGGGGTACTTGTATGACACCTTGTCATCTCTGCCTTTTGCTAGACCGCTTCTGGTACCAGAGCCCAGTGAAAGCTTCTCCCTGTTCGTCTTTTCGGGTTTTAGTATGTACATAGGTTAGTATGCTCATACCGCCCCTCGACCCCATACTACTTGCGTCTATTCAATGGAACCCTAACGATGCTCCTTTTCGGCTGCATTGCATGGTCATGGTGATAACCAGCCGCCAAAGATACATAGCTTATTCTAGATAGTCGCTAGCCAATCGATCATGACTCGGCACTCTAAGGGGGCACATTTCAAGGAATAATACCCTCTCGTCTGCCTCCTGACAGCTTCGCTGCATCTCTCTCTTTTCCCGCTCTCGTTTTTCCCCGCGCGGGTGTATGTGGTCTGTATTGTAGCATAGGAATTATCTTTCTGGTCTCTCTTTGTCGGCCTGTCCCACTCCTTTGACGCCCTTTTTATTATTCATCCAAAGATCTATAGTTAGGTCCTCTATGCGACACTACCTAGTAGGCCACACACCTTGCCCGATGTCTTTATTCCTATCTTAACTGATATAATTCTTTTACTCAAACTTCACGTCTCTCCTTGGCTATCGTTGCCTATTGTCTATTACTTATTCTCTTTCTTCATCATCTCATGCTTGCTATTAATATTGCGCTTTGCTGCTACGACTCTCCGAATCGCTCGGAACCCACACTCGCTACCATACACCATATACCCAACTATACGACTAGAAATCAGAAACGAAACGAAACTCAACGACCACGTTATTACGTCTATACGCCATCTCTCAGCTTTAGGAATTGTCTTATCGCCCGCATGAACCGTTATGGCCTATGTCGAATTATTTTTATAGCCATCGGACCTAGGTAAATATTAAACCCGTTCGGATATTCTGCGCAACTCCGGGCCGGGCCCGCGACAGAGGATGTCATCGTCGGAATCTTCATCGTCATCCCGATCCCAAAGGCCACCACTGCATGAGAGGTCAGAGTCGGAGAAGAACAAGCTCCAAATCCGCATAGTCCCTTACTCTCCTCCGAGGCCAAGCGATGCCGATACAAGCAGGTCGAGTGGTGGACCGGGAATCGGAATCGGAAGCGACAATGTTCAGAACACGGCCAATGAAGCGGCAATCACCACACCGAGGACGACGAGAGCGAGAGCGGCGAGCTATGGGAAGGAGGGCCACGGTGTCGACCCGTATTCCTCATATTCCTCATCACCATTCTCTACACCCGCCTCGCCATTGGCGAGGGCCAAGGGTAGAGGTGTTTCAGGCTCGAAACTCGCTTCTGACTCGTCTAGTGTTGAGCGCACTGAGCGCACTGCCCCACCATCCCCTGTCATTAACAGGCCCTCCTATGGAAGCAATATCAGACGTATTAACCCTCAATCTCAGTCATCGCACAGTGACGATGGCTCTACGTCGCCAACGTGGAATCGATCCTTGTCGAGACGCGAGAAATTCATCAACGTCCACTCTGACAAGACCTTCTCCGTTGTGCTGAAGACGACACGTCCGCGCAATTCCGACAGGTCGGATTCCACACTGAAGTCACCCCTGCCTTCCAACACATCGACAATCAGCTCGCATGAAGAGAGCTCATTTGACGTGTCAGCCGAAGATCGTTTTGGCTCCCCATTGAGTTCCGTGCCCGAACGCAGCATTTCCCCCAGCTCCCCCAGCTCCCCCAGCACACCAGGTACTCGAGCAACTGCAGCTGTGCCCGAATTTCCTGTTCCTGAAGAATTCGCCGAGTCTTCTTCACCTTGGAACTACCGCATGGTCGGTGGTCTGCGCAAAGTCCCCAAGACTCCAGATTTGAAGGGCAAAGGCAAAGAAAAAGATATTGCAGAAGAACCTCCTTTACCCCCATTACCATTAACAATTATCACACCACCCGAACCTGAACCGATACCTTCTTCTCCCCTTGCGACAAAGCAGTCATTTAATTCCGAACAGACCGCATCGACTATTGAGGAAACCACCAACTACAAGGTCTTGGGTCGCAGTTCGCCGCCGTTACCAGACACCGATAGCATCGATCTACCTGACTTGCCTCCCTTACCTTCGTCATCAATTAGTCCCAACTACGAAATCCTTGGCCAATCGTCTCCGGCGCAGACTATCGCGTCCTCTGTTGCTCCTCCGGCGTTCACTTCGGGATTTACTGACACACCAGGAAGCAAGAACTACATTGTTTACGGTGACACTTCTCCTGCAGCATCGTCAATCGCTCCTTTCCGAGGGCATCGCTACCATTCCTCCGACGAGAGTTCCTTGCAGCAAGTACGACCGTCGTATTCGCAAGAGAGTCTGGTTGTTCCACCACTCAGACCACACAAGAGATCATCGTCGGAAAGCTTGGGCTACTACCAACAACGATCTCGGGAGAATCTACGAGGTCGAGCAAACTCGTTCTCGTCCCTTTCCAGCATCATTAGCCAAGATACCGCCTCGCTCTACAGCGCTTCAACCCCAAACGTTGTCATCCTACGTCACACACCTTCCACCTCGTCCATCCCGCGATCTACATGGGCAGCAGGACCGTCAAACGCTGGACAGCAAAGGGTACGGATGGATGCGCATCAATGGAGCTCACAGCTTTCGACTGTGATGTCGGAATACGAGGGCAGCGACCCTGGCTCTCGCGTTGTCTCGGGTGTGTCCAATCCGGAGCGAGTTAGCAGTGCATTTGGAAGCAGGGATAGCAGGCAAATGCGAAGCATATCGTCGTCCCTTGGCCTTGACAACATAGATACTCGAGGATCGCGAGGATCGCACTCAAGATCGAATTCCCGAAGTGACTCCCTCGATCGTCCCAGCCCTGTTTATGCGAGAAACGGCAGAGACCAGATACCGAGTCCTGGACTTCGGACCGTTCGAGACCACGATGAACACGGCGATGGACTGGCAGACCTGCAGCAACTTCAGTCTATGCCATCTCGAACTCGTCTGGGTTTCTCCAGACAGTCCTCCGAGAGGAGCCTTCGCTCTACGACCAGTTCTCGTGCCGGGAGTCTTACCTCCTCCTCTCTCCCGAGTTGGGCAAGGCTTTATTATGGCAGCGGGGAGCGGCGCTGGTGGGCGTCCTCTATCAGATCCGTTTCCGAAGCTGGCGAAAGCCGCCCAGCAAGTCCCAATATGGGCGGTGGGTCTCCATCGCATGACCAATTCTCTCAATCGATTTTCAACCCGCGTCGTCGACCGAAGGATATCGAGCCTCAAACTGGACGGCCAAGTTCCATGGAGATCGCACCCGCTGCCGAAAGCGGGAGCATCCGACTGGCTCCCAAGAAGAAGACATCGAGCATATGGTCTCCGCATCTTCGCTTAGATACACGAGCTAGCCGCTTCAGCATATGGAATGCGCCTTCTGTCACCTGGTCTGCCGACAGTGGTGTTCTTGGAAAACGCAATATCCAGGTAGTTCTGTTCTTATTGGGATTTATGATTCCCTTTGGTAAGTTTTCCTTTTATGATTCAGGTCTACCACTACTAACATAAGAAATAGCCTGGATGATTGCAGCTTTCCTGCCGTTGCCCCCTAAACCGATGCTTGCCATGGACGAACGAGACCGAAGCACGACCGGGTTTCATTCCCCTAGAGACCCGGAATCCCACCAACGGCGACATGTTCTTATCGACGACTCGCGTTATCAAAGCGCTCGGTGGTGGCGAAACGTGAACCGCTTCATGTCCGTTGCCGGGCTTCTGATCATTGGTGCAGTAGCTGCTCTTGTTGTAATCGGCGTTCGACAGAGATGGACACAATGATGACGATAATAATGGCATTAATGGCGCTCGCGAGCGCAACCCGGACCTACAACAATTTCCTTCTATTCTCACTCTCTGAGACGACGACCTATGATTTTTAACGTAATATGTAATAACGACTTATGAGCCATATGCATGCTTGGCTTTTTTCACAACCGACCTTTAGACCACTCCGGGACGACACCCGACACTACCATTTTCTTCAGCATTCATTAACGAGCATCATCGTTTTTTCGCTACTGCATCGACGCATTATTACCTTTTCATACTTATCACTACCATCATCTATCCGCCCGTTTATATCTGCTTCATACTTTGCATTTAGCAACCACTTGTACACCTACGTTTTACACCTCGCGACCTCTTTTCATTCGATTTTATCTTTATATCTTTGTAACATTTGTAGAAAAATAGATGGGCACAAACGGGACATGATACCCCCAACCAGAATGTTTGCTTGGAGTCGGGACAAAAAAGGACAGCCGATACCTAACGACGCAGACCTCGGGGTATATTAATTTTGCTTTCTTGGTTTGGGGGGGACAGCTCAAACCGAGAGCTGTCCCCTTATTTGGCGAATGGGAATTTGGGGAGAAAGGGTGAGGATGGGAAGATTCCCCTCTTAATGGAAGCGAGGAGTTGGTTGGAAGAGACACGGCATGAGGCGTTCTTTTTAAAAGGGGAAAGACAGAAGGAGGCTTGCTACAGCCTCCGGACAACGATACGTGCGTCCCTCGCCGAACTGGATGCTCTCAGAAAGTTTTCACTTCGATGCGTAATATCTTGCTTGCGTATGGTAACCCCTTGCCGTTCTATTAGGATGAAAGGGGGCGCTTGCGATGACAGGATTTGAATGAATAAAAAACATATTTGCATATCGAGTTTTCAATACTTTGATGTGATCTCTGATGGTTCTATATATGTGATGTTTAAAGTGAACTATCATCGGCTTGATATTGTCGAGTTTCGGCACAACTTGTAGTAATCGATTCGATAGCGTTTTTTTGGAAGAACCACATCTAATACACACGACTGCCATTGAGTCTTACTCCTACCCATTTCACTGGCCACTTGTCTCCGGTTAGCGAAATCCGCTGGCATTCCTACCTAAAGATAGACCCGCGAGACGACACAAAGATAGTCATTTAGAATTGCAGCATGACTATGTTAACGCAATGCCGTATATACTTAAGGTCGAGTTCTAACTTTACGTGTCTATACAGTCTATTGATAACCGGGTCTGCAAAGTACTTAATTACCTAAGTGTATAGAGATATCATAGAAAAAGACAAGCTGTCCAAGTTGTAGTCAATTAACTTACAAGAATCAAACAGCTAATCTATAGCCATTTGTCTCTTTCAACTTGATGCTAGTTCAAAATGCAGTTACTTAGTAAACGGATGGCAATTAAACTCCATTAGTTTCTGTCAATCTTCGTCTCTACCGTTCTATCCAATGGTGATGATAATCAGACTGGTTGGTATAGGTAATTCCATCTCCCTTGTGTCTTTCTCTTTGTCTTCGTAAAATATTTCCACCACTAACTCCAGCCCATCGCATTGCGCAAACAAAGCTTCTCGTGGGAAATCTAACAAGACACCATATCAACTCTCGCTAATCATATGCCTCATCGCGGCTCTAACTCCATCAAACTCACAAGGCATAAGCAACAGCAAATATAAGTCCTTCCAACAAACCGAGCTCTTCTAACTATTGCTTAAGGCAATCTTCCGCCTCTGTTTGTATCCAGTATCTGCTCTCTTCTCTCCTCTCTCTTCTTTCCCCTTTCACAGCTCCTTCTTCACCTCCCTCGCAGCAACCCCCGCAGCGCCACTCTTCCCCCGCCCGCGCCCCTGCTCCCTCTCCTTCTCCCTCAGCTTCGCCTGCGCCCTCTCCACCTCCCCCCTCAGCTCCCGAATCGCCTCGTCGATATCCCTCCCGGGATCATCACTCAAGCCCAGCACCGGCTCCTGCGCCCTACCGCTCACGCCGGCGATACTATCCGCGCTAACCGACCTGACCAGGCGGGCGCCCGCCTCCCCTTTCGTGCGCGCGTCCAGTCTCTTGCGGAGGTAGGCTTTAGCCGGCGACGCGAAGAAGGCCAGGCTCGAAGCGGTCGTCAGGATGGCGTAGTAGTAGACGCGGCCCCAGGCCGCGAGGGAGTGGTCGAGGCGCAGGATGACGAAGGGCGCGACGACGAAGGAAAAAGTGGCCTGCGTGGCGAGCCACGAGGCCGCGTCGTAGTACTTCTTGCTCGGCAGCGGCTTCTGGGTGACGGGGTCGAGGAAGAAAGGGCGGACGTTGCGGCGGAAATCTGCCGGTTTCGTGTTAGTACCTAGGCAGGTTGCTTGTGTGCGAGGGAGAGAGGGGGGGTTAATCAAATAACGAACGTTTCGCGGCCGTCTGGACGAAGCTGGCCAGGACGAAGGACAGGTAGTATCCGGGATAGAAGCCGTGCCAGAAGGCGCTGGTGACGAAGGTGGCCATGCTGGCGCGGAAGCCGGGCTTCCTATTGCGCGGCGTGACGCGCAGGTAGATGTAGTAGCGCAGCCACTTGTTGGTGTTCATGTTCCAGTTCTCGAGGTAGGCGCGGCTGTTCTGGGCGCTCTCGACGCCCCAGGGGTTGATGTTCTGCAGGCGGTTCCACGAGATCTTACCCGTAACGGGATCGACGCCGTTGTAGCCCAGCCCGGCCAGGATGCACGAGCCCTCGGCCAGCGACCACACGCCGTAGTACTTGGTACGCGCCGTGAAGCCCACCATGTGCATGACGAAGACGCGGCGCAGGAAGCCGAGCGTCGGGTAGCGGTCGCCCAGGAGAACCTCGTGGCTGTACCACTTGCTCAGGTTGAGGAACAGGTAGATCCAGACGAGGCCGCTCGCCAGCTTCCACATGGCCGGCGTACCACTCCGCGGGATCTTGCGCCTCTTCCGCGTCGGCGGCTTCTTGGCCGGGTCCAGGGTCGCCGGCACGTCGAACATGGAGCACTCGATCCAGCCGCGGTACTCGTTGTAGTCGAAGGCCGGGCCCGCGAGCAGCGACGGGAAGAAGAGCACGTAGCCGGCATAGTCCAGTAGCCCGGGCAGCTGCAGTATGCGCCTGCTCTTCTGGAAGTCGCTAAGCTGGTCTTCAGGGAGCGTGCCGTCGGCCACGTTCCAGGCGAAGGCGGACAGCTTCATGACGAGTACCATCTGGGCGCCCGTGATGTCGACCGCGGCGGGGCTGTCGGCGAACTGGCGGTCGAGCTGGTTCATTGCCATGTGGCTCATGAGGAACACGAAGGTGATCCATGGCATGTAGGCCGACGTTCGGAGGTAATAGGCGAGGGCGTACGTGCCGGCGGAGGCGATGAAGAGGGTTCGGACGCCGGTCCATAACGAGTAGAGACCGACCAAGTAGAAGAGACCACCACTATTCTCACATCATTAGTCTCTTGTTCACCCATAGCTACATCGGATAGGAAACTCCTCGGGGCTTCCCATACCCAATGATAAACAAGTTCTTGTATTGGGGACGAGCATCGGGTACGCGTTTCAAGAGGCCGGCGAGCGGGTAGGATATCAGGAAGGAGAAGATGAGCTTGACTATTCGTTCGACGGTCTTAGCAAGAGAATGATCGTAGAGGGGCGTATCAGGTTGAAAACCTACGTTCATCTGGAGAAGCACCCACCGCCCCAGAGAGCAGCTCGAACGCTACAGGACAAAGTCAGCGTGATTTACCTACGACAGCTGGCAGCACAATCCGGTCTTACGTTTATTTATGTAAGGCAGCATCGTATATCTGCGCGATCCGTCTATTTAGGGCTCTTGTCATATCATAGCTCCAAGAAGTACGGGCTCGAGCAGCTCTAGTCTCGTAGAAAAGAATGGAGAAAGAGAATAAGATGATAGGATTTTAGGTAGGTTATAGTGCTCTACCCTTTAACAGCAGCATTAGAAAAGAGGGATAACTTTTGACATCTGACTTCCGGGGGTCTGGTCCTGTTCAGCCTGGCAAATAGGGTTAAGGGAGCACCCGAGAACCATAACCAAGTAATTGGGAGACAGAAATGCAGCTGCGAAGTTCCGACTGGATCGTAGCGCATTTGCTACCCTGAAATGTTTAAGAAAAGGTGGGCAGGGCGGTGATGTCACCTGCCAGAGAGCTACAGACCCTCCAAAGTGGATCCCTTTTAGCATGTGCCAGCATTCTGTGCATGGCTACACAAGTACCAGGTATCTCAACAGTTTTATCCCCCCCTACCCCCTACTCTGCCTATTCAACATGCAAGTCAGCAGAACAAGTAGTCAAGGCTCTCACAAGGCATCCGTACAGCTATGCTTATGGTTGTTTTATTATAGCTGCTCAAATTTGACTGCTCGCACGACCATACACGATGTGACTGTTTTCTGCTCCCGACACCGACACCGGTATTCGATATGCGCTTCGCCTAGTCAAAGAGCAAGATACTTGCTTCGACCTCCCTTCCGCACATGGCTTAACTTGACAAAATGATGATGCCTCGAAACAGATTAAAAATAATTGAGTTTTTCGAGGTCTAGTTTCGTTTCCTGTTCTTTGCGCCGTCCATAAATATGATGAATGACTTTCCCCATGTCCGTAGAGCTCCGTTTTCTCATTATAAGTTAAAAAGTCTATACCTGAAACCAACAGCCTCTCCCCTCCCTTTCTTCTGACACTACCATGTTCGAAAGACATCGTAAAGTATTATTATACAGTAATGTAGACGTGTAACAAGGGCGCTGCGCGTTGTTGTCTGTCTCGCATCGTCTGCTGCCCGCTACGCCGGCTCCAATGAGCCCACGTGCTTTCTGCAACCAGGGGCACCGCGGCGTGACTGGTAGAAAAAGAGGACTTCTTGAGATGTGTTACCTATGAGTTGGCATCGCGGTTGCTTTGCGAGCTGGCGCTCATAGTAGGTTGCGTGGTGGGCAACGAGTTCTTGGCCACCTGCGACTGGCGCACTTTGGCCCAAGCATACACGATACCACTAACGAAACCAATGAAGATAGCCGAAACGCTGCCCACGGTGACAGGTGCCGAGAAAAAGACGAGACCACTGACGGCAATAGGCAACTTGTTGAGGGCTCCGACCATGGAGTAGGTGGTAGAAGACGTGACACGGATGCACCAGGCGGAGCAGTACGAGATGAATATGGCGGCCATACCCGAGTAGATCATGCCTACAAAAAGGGCGTTTCGAGACTCAGGGGGGAAGTTCTTCGCCAAGTTGTCGCTAGACCAGTCCTCGGCAATGAGGGAGCAGACGATAAGGACCGGGATGGTAAGGAAGTTGTTGTAGAACATAGCTGTCTATGGTTAGCATACTGTGGCAAAACACCTAAGTCTGCAGCGAAACTTACTATCCCAATCCTTGAAGTTCATGTTCTTGATGACCTTACGCATGCCTAGAACATATGAAGCGGTGCAGAACACATTCAACCCCATCCAGGCGTAACCAGCGTTCAGAGTAGCGAGTGCAGCAGCGGCCTCGGCAGTTTGACTAGCATGACGAGTGTCTGACCAGGCTGCAACGACAGAGCTAAGAACCATGAGGCCAAATGAGAGCAGGGCCAAGGGGGTAACGCTTCCACCAAACCATAGAACTTCGCCGTATGCGATGACAATGATGGTCAAGTTCTTGAAGATCGTGTATACGGGGACCGACAGGAATTGTAGCGACTTCGTGCTCGTGTAGATCATACCGACTAGAAGAAGGGAAATGGGAAACCCTAATATTGCGTTAGCGAACAAAAGCACTGAAGAAGTCAAATCATGAAATACATACACCGCTTTCCCTTGTTGATATCAAAGGGGGCCAGGTTCTTGATCAAGCCCAATTGCTTACACACCTCGATCGTCACTATACATACAATGGACTGTCGCATAAGGATTAGTAAGGATTTAGGGGACTTCTTCGTTATGGTACTACGAGGATACGTAGAGGATTCATACCTGGACCGCAAGGTAGAAAAAGTTCAAGTTCCAGTCAGATCCAGACACGACGTACTTGTTGACGACGGTCATACTGATGGAGGAGAGACAGTAGGCAAGGATGGAAATGGCCGGGCTGTTCTCGATCTTGGCGATCTGCGAGTTGACGCCGGGATGGGATGCGGTGCGCGCAGGACGAGGGGGGATGAAAGGGTCCTTCTCTCCGCCGAAAGGACTACGCATACCCGAGTCGGGCATGCGGATGGTGTAGTCTTCGTTCTTCTTGTCCGACATGTTTGCGAGGTTGCGATGGTTCGCCTTGAAGTTCGGATACTGACTGATACTGAGACGGGGAGGTGGTGCGCGTTGGCGATGTCGACTTTGAGGGTTAGGGCGAGGAGGAAAGTCGGCAGACGGTGGACCGTAGACGGATAGACTAAAATCAGGGGAAAGGAGAAAAGATGGCTATCTGTGCTATCTGTGCTATCTGTCAAGCAACGGCGCTGCGCCCGGGATTGTGGAGCCTGGTCTTAACTCGAGGGTTGCGATGGCAAGTACCAAAACCAGGGAACCGGTTTGCTCTTTTCCTCAAGATGACGATGAAGGGAGGAAGAGAGAGGCACGAAATACAATGAGACACGAGACCTAGGACAGAAAACTGTATGTGGAGAAGTTTTCTTAATATCTTGGATACAAGGACGCGTGTCAGGGTATTTTATTACTTTAATCAAGGGTAATTTGCCGTGCTCTCAAATTGGGGATGGGTGAAGGTCGAATTTCTGGTGTGGTGTGGCGTTCTGAGGCTTGTGCGGCATCCAATCTTAGATCAGCCTTAGCGTTGTTAAAATTAGAAGCGGTTTATGCGACAGCCAATCACAGATCTCGAACTGTTCTTTCTAGAATCTCGACTTTTGCATATCGATAATCCTTATCTCGTTTATTCCATTTTACCCAGACTTAATTGCGCACTTAACTGCCACTTCGCATAGATTCGTAGATCCATCTGGATTGTGCATATTCCAAAGTCATTAGACATTCCATATCCTCATGAAATAACTCCGAATTGCCAATGAGAAATCTTTCAGCATCTTAGACCAAAAGACTCCTCGTCTTCGTCAATGCGTTGCGTGTTCCGTGTTCCGTATCCATGCCTTCTCCTAACACCCCTAATTCCCATCTAGCGGAGCTGCTGTCCGTTTCTCTCCGTTTCTCTCTCCTAGCCTCGCCCTATGAAACGAGACGCGTACCTAAAGACCCGAAGAATTCGTAATTGGCAGTTCTAGACTTATATCAATCAATCTGAACCTCCACAGTAGAATCCCCGGTGTCGTCATCCTTGTCGTTCTTATTATCCCCGGACCCGGACCCCCCGCCGCCGGCAGCAGCGCCAGCCTCGGCGTCGGGCGCGGCGGGGTAGTTCAGGTGCTTCCAGTCCTCGAGCTCCTCGGTCACGGAGCGCAGACGATCGCGGATGCTCTCGATCGCGTAACTCCCCAGAACGAGGCGCAGCGGCGGGTACGAGCAGTGGGCAAGCTGCCACACCAATTCCGCACACTTGACCGCGCTGGTGGGCTGCCGGTCGCCGAGCCACTGCACCATGCGCTTCGCGTGCAACGCCGGCGACGTCGAGTGCCCGTACGCCTCGCTCGCCGGCTTGATCAGAAAGTGGCCCCACGTCGGCAGCGGGTTGGCCTTCGCGTCCGGCTCGTCCCTCCTCACTAGCCCGGGCTCTACTAACGTAGCTTTGACATTGAACGAATCGATCTCGTATAGCATGGCCTCGATGAGGCCCTCCACGGCGTACTTAGTCGCACAGTAGGGGCCGAGACCCGGGACGCCGAGCGCGCCGCTCGTCGAGCTGAAGATTAGGTACCGCCCGCCATTCTGCTGGCGGAAGTACGGCAGGGAGGCCTGGATGATGTGCAGTGTGCCCATGAAATTGGTCTCGAACTGGTTCCGAATCTCGTGCTCGTCCTGGTCCTCGCACGCCCCGATGACGCCGTAGCCCGAGCAGTTGGCGATAACGTCGATGCGCCCGAAGTGCTCGAGCGTCCGCTCAATGACGGCTGTAACGCTCTGCCGCGCGCGCACGTCGCATAGCAGACCTAAGCAATTTTCATGCTCATCCGACATCATCTCCTCGGGCGTACTCTCAAACGTACGGCCTACGTCTGTCACGAGATCACCCCGTGCCAGTGCACACTTGACGAGCGAGCGGCCCATGTGGCCGGTACCGCCAAACACCTAAGGAACCTTTGTCAGCCATTGATGCGATTTAGATGTTAACGTAAAGTGGTAGAGTAATTAGCCGACTTACGATCCATACAAGCTGCTTCCTAGGCGCGTTGGGTAGCGGGGGCTCGCAGCTCGCGGGAAGAAGCAATTTCCCTCTCGGAACGCTTCCGCTTCCCCCAGGTGAGGGGTGAGCGGCTTCAGACACAGATGTAGAGTCCATAGCCTTGACTGCGACTCGAGAGATTCTTCCGCATTTCGTAGATCTGTTCACATATTCCCTGTGCTCTACGAGATCCAAAAGCCTTGAGAGGAATCGGTAGTTCGGGATAGAGAAGTTGGGGTTCCATGGGGCACCGTGTTATTTTAGTCATCCCCGCAATACGAATACTACCGAGACTACGGTTCCTGGATGAGCGACCGCGCCTACGGAAAATTAGAGATCTAGCTGAAGGGCTCGTTCAACACCATCGGCAAACGCGATGCTACGATGACGATAACTTAGACGTGCACTTCCATCCGAACTTCGTGGATATATGTTACTCAAAATTTTATTTTCATTATTTCGAGGGATTCCTGGGAATAAAAGAGATGGCCCTTTAGATCTTACTCGCTAAACCAGATATGAACATCTATCCCACACCCTCCGCCTGCGGCCTTGCCCACATCTAGTTGAGGTAATGCGAAACGTACTCCTTGCGGAACTCATTTCCTTCTAGGTCGCCAGACCTGTTGAGAGGCGTCCACTTAGGCTCGTCCTTGAAGAGGCGCATCGCTTGGATGAACTACAGCCGGAACGTTAGACCTACCTATACGTTGCATAAAGATAGAGAAGCAATTGTGACATGTAAGAACAATAAAAACTGAAAATCAAGAACAAGGGGGGACGTACGTTGCTCTCATCCGTAGTGAACCTGTGGTAGATACCCGGGGGCAGGATAATCAGATCGTCCTTCTCGAGCTGGATGCGCAGCCACTCGTCGCCCTTGCTGCGGACGTCGAAGTAGCCCTGGCCGCCGCGGATGTACCTGATCTCCTCGTCCTCGTGCAGGTGCTCGTGGAAGAAGCTCTTGACCTTGTCCTCGTACGCCGCGCCCATCTTCTCCGGCGACACCGTGATCTCGTCCCGGTTCTTGTACCCGCGCTCGCGCGCCAGCTCGTCCACCGCCGCCACCTCGGGGTACCGGAAGTACAGCACGCCCAGCTGTTCTAAGGCTGCTGCGTCTACGTCCTTGCCCGAGTCGTGCGGCAGCCGCTGGTCGCCCTGGATCGTCTGGTGTTAGTTACTTTGGTTACACAAAGTGATGTTGGGTAAGGCTACGGATGAGGTCGCTGTCGCGAGAATAGCCGGCGATGGTGTGATGAGGGGCAGTTCATTCTTTTCCTTCCGTCGGGGTACTTACAGGCGCGTTGTCGTACCAGTATGCTCTCATTTTGAAATATGTAGCGCGATGAGTTTTGTTTCACTGCACAGGCTTGAATAGAACGGAAGAGTAGGTTTGGTGTGTTAAAGTAAAATGTCGCAAACTGGATGGTGGAAAGAAGCTTGATATTAAATACTTGGGGGCATATGTGTAAGCTATCCCGATTTGCAATAAGGTGAGATGGCGCGAGCAATTGGAGGGTGTGACGTCGGGGCGGCACTAAATTTTTCGTCGGTGGGGTTGGCTTGCGTTCTCCCTGGCCACCAGGCCACTTACTGTTCAGACCAACTTAGTCATCTATACGAAAGCAAATAGGCTATATTCGAAACAGTTCAGTAAGTTAAGGTGTTGATGGCATTGATTTTGGCTTGTCATCAGCAGATGTATGTGTCTTGATAATGTACTGGGCATCACGAAATCTTATAAAGGCGGTGTTGATTCGCATTGGTATTCAGCCTTCCTACGTAGGTACATAAGGTACCTAACCTATCGAAAGCACCTAGGCAGGTATCAGCACCAGCTCGAATTAAGCATAACGCGAATAATGCGACGGTCAACTAGCACGCCTCGTCAAAACTCGCAAGACTAGGTGAAGAGTGATTTCATACGGTTCCACTAGGTTCAAGTCTACCCCATGCTTCATACGAACGCAATGTCGCCTAGCAAGGCTAACATGGGCCATGGTCCCTTCGAAAATGATCGCTTAATAGTGATTTTTCGATCTTGAAGGTGTAATAGAATGAGAATTTCCTTTCGAATGCCGTCGTATCCATAATGCAGCGCCGTCATAACCGAGCTCCGTACAATTAGCCCCCCTTTGAAACGCCGTAAATGAGGGTATGATGGCCATAAACAACTCCATTGCCTGATAATCCTTTTTTTTCAAGTTTTCAATGTATTTCCGGCGCAGCTGCAAGCTCCGGGCCGCCCGCCACTGCGAATTCGTTATTGATCGCGTTGGCAGTCTCCTCTCTTTGTTGTCTCCCCTCGAACAGCCGGCGCCACCACATGGGCGGGTCGAACGGTCGAGAGCCGTTATGCATCGGGGGGTACACGTCCGTAAAGAAGTACCAGATGTGGCCAATAACCACGCCCATGATCTCGTCCTTAGGCACAGTCCCATGCATAACGAGGCTGAAGCCCATCAGCACCCAGGGTAGGTACGGCGCAGTGAACCGGGCCAGGCCTAAGAAGCTTAGCTGGGTGTCGGGGTTCCTGCGCGACCAGATGTAGACCAGCGTCGAGGACAACGGGTGGCCGAGGAACGGCATGGAGACCAACGGCGAGAGGAGGATGAGGAAGGCCATCGAGTAGAGCAGCAGCCACGAGAAGTGGGCTGGCGACCGACCGGACGACTCTTCGAGGAGACGGGCGTAGCGCTGGAGGAAGTAGACGTGGAAGAGGAGATCGAGCGAGAATGGGCCGAAGTATAGGAATGTGGTTAACATTCGCCAGTACTGTAAAGCATCGAGTTAGCAGACCGGGAAGCTCGGTCTCATTGTTGAAAATGTGGCGGGATCTTTCTTCTTACCTCTCCCTTTTGAAATACTGTGCGAACGCTGTAAAATAGCTGAAACGGCGTGACCATCTGGCATTGAACCAACGCGCTCGTCAAAACCGTCGCCGTCGTCCACCATCGCGTGCAAATTGGCATCTCCCAAAACCAGGCCTCTAACGGATTTCGGCCGCCATCGCCGGGCATCATTTGGTCCATGGTGGCGAAGGTAGGTAGTTTGTGAGTGAATGCGGGGATTGCAAAAGAAGGAATTGGGTATGTAGATGGTTACGAGGAGGCTTGCGTGAATATCGCAAGGGTAGAAGAATACATAGGTAGGAGGAATAAGAAGTTAGAAGGTAAAGCTTTGAGGTTTACGAAATAAAGCCTGAATGAAGAAGGATTTAGTCAGTTGGGAAAGCAACGGCGTTGGCGGTTAATTGATCGCCTCCTCACGCTGTTCCTGCTGCTAATCTGGCCTTATCGGGCGAAATCGATTGACCTGTCATTTATTCCGTACCTAAGGTACATGCAATGCCACGGCTGCACGGCTGCACGGCTGCACGGGAACACTGGAACACTGGAACAAGGGAGAGCGCAAGTCATTCATTGCTTGCTTAAGTCATAAACTACGTGTAAATGAATGCGGAGCATCATGTGCATCTACGCGGGTAAGACAAAGAGAGTCGTCTTTCTGCAAGCCACATTCGCTAACAGGTAAGAAATGTGGCTGGGTTGGAGAATTGCTTTAGAGGTGGAGGCTGGCAGGGCTTGGATGAGCAAGGGCCCCTGTTGCAGCAGGGGTTGGTGAAGCTTCCTAAGGGTACAGCAGGGATTTTAATTGAAATGGCTGGGGGCGCGTGTCGCGGGGACCCGAACCGCGTTCCAGCAACGAGATCGCAAATTGGACCTTTCCCAGCCACTCCGTTTTGTGCATTCCCAATTTTCACTACATGTACTTTCGCGCAAGACCCGATTCGGGTTCTAAAGCTTCTTTCTTCCTCTTTCTTTGGAATGTAACAATACCCTCTCTCTCTCGTGCGCACAATCGCTCTTTCTCTCCTTTCGCCTTACAGAGCCTTCGAGGCTTTGAACAATACTCCAAGCCTCGACTCGGGTACCTCCTTTCTACTCGATATCTATACATCAGCTCTATACCCCTTCGAGGTTTAAAAATTGCCTACACTACTAAGGTGGACTAAATAACAATCCTTTCTCGCCCTGTTGTACAAAAATCTACTTGTCGCATTGAGACCATGACCGGCCGAGGCCGTGGGCGCGGGCGCGGGGGATCGCGCGGATCAGGAGTAAGACGTAAGTTTCGGGTTTCGTCCCGTCCAAAGCTGCAATAGCTAACCAATTGATAGCTGGCGACCCGATTCCCTTTCCCAGGCGGAGAAGATACAGACCCGGAACCGTCGCATTGCGTGAGATCCGAAGACTCCAGAACAGCACCGATCTGCTCATACGCAAGCTCCCCTTTTCTCGACTGGTACGTCAACCGTCTTCTCGCGCATCTATGCCCGGTAGCTTGCGATACTAACGAGAATAAATAGGTTCGCGAAATAGCTCTGGATTACCGGCCGGTAAATATGGGCATGCGATGGCAGTCCCAGGCGATCCTAGCGCTCCAAGAGGCGGCCGAGGCCTTCCTCGTACATCTCTTCGAAGACTCCAACCTATGCGCCATACACGCGAAACGAGTCACGATCATGCAGAAGGACATCCAGCTCGCAAGACGTATCCGCGGTGTCTGGGGTGGTGTTGGCTAACCCGTCGTCCGGCTTGGTTGGTTGCTATAATAATTGTTTAATTACCTCATTCGACTATTGTTTTCGGGGGAGGGAAGATCTGGGAATATAAGGGGATACCAATGCATTGGGAAGGGGCTAGCCGGCGTTCAGGAGTTAGGAGGTCCGTCTAGCATGAGACGAACAGGGTCGAGGTTTTTTGTTCAACTTTGATACCATGATGCTGCGCTGTGAGCCGCACTCACCTAGAGCGCGTTAAAGATAATATTCAGATTAAATAATGCGTCTAAATCTCATCAAGTTTAGTTGGAGAAACATCGTGAGATTGAGTGATCCATTCTGCCCGTTAAAGTTGGGGCCCAGGTGGGGGGATAATAGCGGTGTTACCTGGCGCCTCTTTCAGTATATTCCCCAACTACAATTCAGTGACGTCAACGGCTAAGAAAATGTGTATGAATCTTCCATCTCGTTCAGAACCAAAACCGCCAACAAATTAGGGAGAAAGAAAATCCTCCCAATTAAACTTTCTTCCAATCGCCGAACCCCCATCATCCAAGATGTCGGCAAGACTACTCGCAAGAACAAGAGCCTTCGTGCCCCGGCACGCTCTCGGCGCCAGCATTGTTGGCCTGTCCCTAGGCACAAGCATGGCAACATTCAGACAGCCCAAGCTCCGGTTAGATGCGAGAGATACACCGCGGCCTATGAGCAGCCGCCCCCCTACTAAGAAGGAGCAGCTGGACCCGGAGCTCTTGAAGCAGCTTTCCGGCGGCAGCATCACAGGTACGTTGAGTCCCGCTTGATTACAAGCAAACAATTCGTAAACTAATAAGAACCTTAAGGATTCATATCTGGGCTGGCTATAAGCATTTTCTCCCGGACTTTAGTTTTGCTACTGGGTATATCCGTAGTTGTCATCCAAGTATCACTAAAAAAACATCCTCTTCTCTCCAATTTCTCTAACGTCACATAGGTGGCCGCGAGGTACGGTATTGATTTAATGCATCAACTCAAGTTGAAGCAACGGCTGGGAAATTCACGGGTATTGACGGCTTTGGAAAGGAATCCCGCCTTCAAAATATCATTCGGGCTATTCTTTGCCATGTCTGCGTTCATGCAATTCTAGGAACAAACTATAGTACTATATAGAATGCATTCGGAAACGACGCAATCCTCTAAACTTAGAAAGGCTGTGTTTCCCTCTTCAGCCAAGCTGTCGTCAATTCATCATTCTCAAAATATCCCTTCGTCTTGTTCCAGATATCAGCACTATAGTCATTGAGCCAGGCCTTCTCGACGTCCGTCAGAAGGCTAGAGTCGATGAGCTTACGGCAGTACGGTACCATGGTGACGTGTTCGAATCCGAGGTAAGGCTTATCACCAAACTTGTGCTTGGTTTGAACCTCCTTGACCATGATGATATTCTCAATGCGAATTCCGAAGGAACCGTCTTCATAATAGCCCGGTTCATCAGAAATGACATTTCCGGGAGATAGGGCCACCTCTGTGAATTGTATTCTGGTGCCAATACCAATCGGACCTTCGTGTACGTTCAAGTATGAACCAACACCGTGGCCAGTGCCGTGACGGTAATCAAGTCCTTGTTGCTAGATCATCAAGTCAGTTTTGATATTCAAATATCGTAATTTTAGAAAAGTGAATAGTACCCAAAGAAATTGGCGCGCAAGGCCGTCCAGTGCAAAGCCTGTCGTTCCCTTGGGAAATACAGCTCTATCCAAGGCGATGTTCCCCTTCAGGACAAGCGTGTAAGCCTCAATCTCAGCCTCAGTAGGCTCGCCAAAATGCAATGTCCGGGTTGTGTCCGTAGTACCATCCAGGTACTGCGCTCCTGAATCGCACAAGTAGACAGCATTGGGATCAATAGTCGCGCAACTCCCAGGTTCTGGTTTGTAGTGAATGACAGCAGCACTAGAAGACCATATTTAGTACGATGATATGCAGTAGATCCTCACTTCGGCAGAAACTCACTTTGGACCCGTCGACGATATCGTGGAGAAAGAAAGGCCGACGAAATCCTTCTGCTTCGCACGAAGAGCCTCCAGCTTATCCGCAGCTTCAACTTCATCGATGGTTGCCTTCTTCGCTGTCAATTGGTCTTCGAGCCACGCAAAATATTCGATCAGAGCCGCCCCGTCTCTGATGTGGCAAGCTCTCATTCCTTCTAATTCGGTTTCGTTCTTGACAGCCTTTGCGTCGCCAATGGGGCTGCGTATCTCCTCAACCATATCTTCACCGCCAAGCGCCCTCTTGAGAGCCCACGAGGCCCTGTTGGATATTAAGAATTTCCTGTTATCGCTGGTGTCCTCAGCCTTCTTAACTGTAGCAGACTGGCTAAGCGCCTTGGCATCGCCGAAAATGTCTTCGTACGGCTTGATGGCAACGCCATTGTCAGCCAGGTACGATTGGCATCGGGAATCTAGCTTTGACGAGTTGATATATAAAGTAGCCTCATCGGCAGTGACAATGGCATAAGAAAGAAAAACGGGATTATAGGGGATGTCGTTTCCTCGAAGGTTGAAGAGCCAGGCGATCTCGTCGAGCATCGAGACGACGAACCCAAGCGACTTTTTTTTCTCGAGCTCCTTGCGAAGATCGGCCAACTTGGTCTTCACATCTTTGCCAGCAAATTTGTCACTGAGGACTATAACGGGTTCGTTGGGTTGGGGAGGTCGGTCTGTCCCCCAGACTTTATCAACGAGGTTCTCTTCGACCGGGGCCAGCTCCTTCCCCCCGCTCTTCTTGATCTTCTCCGAGAGCTTTTTGGCGGTACCGCTCGTTACCAAAGTCGGGTCCACACCCACGACCTTACCATCAGCAGCCTCGTCTGCAGACCACTCTTGCCAGGTAGGGACATCTTGGAGGCCCTGCTTCAGGAGTACCCAATTCTCATCGAGCTGCTTGGCAGCTTGGTTGAAGTATCGACCATCTGTAGCTAGAGCGGCCTTGTCATGAGTGACGACTGCGCAGCCAGCGGAACCAGTAAAGCCAGAGATGAATGCACGACGAGCATCGGAAGGCGCAATGTATTCAGAGGAATGACTGTCTTCAGATGGGATGACTGAACAATAAAAGGTCAGCTACCCAGACTCATGAAATCCAAGATCGGAATACGGTAGCTAGCCTACTGTACACATCTACTTTGTGTTCGCTCATAAGCTTTCGAAGCTCGGCAAGGCGAGCGGTAGTGCTGACCTTCTCCATCTCGATAGCAATTGAGGTGCTCTGATACCGGGGGTTCGGGCGATGTGAAGCTGTCGGCGTATTCTTGATGTTCCACAGGCGGGGACCAAGCCTGGATTTTGATGAGATAAATGAGAGAATCCGTGGATTCACAGACAACGCAGGAAAGGGATGTATAACTCTCATGGAGAGAAAATGTATTGATATTATAGATTTGAAGGAATCAAGCCATGGACATGGACGCCGAGTGCTAAGAGCTGGTGTTTTAGAATACCTAGTCCTGGATAATTCTTGATATCAATTTCAAGCTTGCGATGCCGCTAGTCGAAGCAAAATTAGAGGAATTTAGCCCAAGTCCAGAAGTTAGAAACCATCAAAGATGGTTCCGGTCAGCTGTTTGTTAAACTGGTCCTGGCAAGTCGTATCAATAGCAAGTTGAGATTGTTGAGGTCGAAGGGAAGAGGTGGGATGAGGTTTGCACCTGGCGCCGTGGAGAACCCTTGTGGGCTTGGTCTAACGTGGGTACTCCGGAAGTCGCTTTCTTAATCGGTACTTGATGTTTACCCACAAAGTCTCCACTTCCTTAGTAACTTCCGCTCCATCATGAGCAACTGATGATGCTCCTGAAGTACTCACATTCTAGGAGTTCAAAGGTCTACCTCATGGAGGGGCACATGCCTGCGCACGCGACGATATCAAGTACATACATAATGCGATTGTGTGTAAACCCCACCATCAAGAATTGGGCATTGAAAATCACGGCATGACGTCTGGAGCTCAGCGGATAACGGAATTCCAGTCATTATCCAATTTCGGTCTCCGGGTAACACTCGCTGCTGAGCTGCCGACCTACAGACTGATCTGATACTAACGATCACAACTAAAAAATACAAACCCAACAAACGCATTCACTCAGTCTTATTTCACCACCGACTTTTTAACCCAAAATTCCACAAGCAATTCCTTGTTCACAAACCGATGAGCAATCCACCTCAACTATACCCCAGATATGGAGATATGTCGTAAATGTCAACACAGCCATGGCAGACATACCTATCCCTACCTCTCTGCCCGAGGTTGAGAATGTGAGTTTCCAAACCATTAAACTACTCCTGTTAACCACTTATACCTCGCCATGTGAAATTGTACAGCTATGGACTTATTGTAGCACCCCCGACTTTGTTACCCACACATCGTATATTCCGTCTCAAGCTGAGTTTCTCACATTGATTAGTTGATTCACGAACTGTATAAGCCAAACCCGCCTGCGACCGTTTCCCGTATCCAAGAAATCCTCCAAGGAATCCAGAAATCTCCTGACGGATGGCAGCTCGCAGAGAGCCTGCTGGGCCGGCCAGCGAGTAATGTCCAGTTTTTCGGTGCTTTGACTATCATCGTTAAACTCAACACTGAAAGGTACCACATCCATAAGATTATTGCGATTCAATTACTGATGATCTACCCCTAGCTTGTCGGATGAGGATGCAGTGTCCGTACTGCATAAGCTTGTCTCCTGGCTCATCGGATGCCTGACAAGCAACACACCTGGATTTGTCGTCCGGAAGCTCTGCTCTGCTCTAGTGACTTATTCTATCCACTACTTTCACACATGGCCAAAATGCATACGACATCTTGCATATTGCCTACAAACCCGCAACAGCGCGCCGCCAGAGGACGTTAAGGATGCTTCTCTTATTGATGATTTGGCCCGGTCGTCAGACGACGGGTCTTTTCTCGGAATCGTGTGGTTCGCTACGGTGTTGGCCGAAGAGGCAGAAAAGATTGACATCAAATCGACCAAGTATATATATTTCCACGAATGGGTCCAGGAGAATATCGGCGATGTCGTCCTCCTCCTAGGCCACTCTATTAAGCCCGATGGTGGCTGGAGTAGCCGCGCATCCGAGGCAATCGTGTGTTTTCAAGCCTGCCTCGTGTACGGTCAGCGATGTGCAACAAAGCACGTACTAATACAGCAACTTCGATCACTAGTACAGCCGGTCATCAACTGCCTTCCTGTTGATGAGTTTTACGACGCTGCCGTCGCCCTTCTAATCGATACCCTGGGGGACTGGTATCCATTTTTCCTCCCAGAACATCACGAATCTTTATACTCTGTCTTCGAGAGTGATTGGGCTCGAGGGAAATACGAGGCTCTCATTGGCGGGGATTTCGATTTCGATATGGTTCAATTCGGTCAACTAATGTTGGCCTTTGCAGACGGTAACGTGGTCGAACTCATGGATGGCACTAACGAAAAGGCTCAACGTCTCCTTGCCAAGTTAGCAGGCCTGGCGAAGGCAGACGGATATCCGGTCGTAGAAGACAAGATATTTGTTCCAGCCCTGGAATTTTGGGGCAGCTTTGTCGAAAACCTCGTGGATACCCACTATCCGGAGCCAGAAAGCACACCGCAATGGGACAAGCCACCTCTCTGGCAGGTCATGCAGGTCGTCTCGGATAGCTGTCAAAAGATAAGATATCCGCCCATCGCCCTTTATAATTCTTGGGATTCGGCGGAAAAGGTTGGGTTCGCGGATGCACGAAAAGACGTTGGCGATTTCCTGCAGGCTGTCTATACAATATCAGGCAAGCCTCTGATATCGCTATTCGCAGATCTCATACTCAAAGCTCTGGCAAATTTAGCATGGGCAGAAGTAGAGGCGGCAGCCTTTTGCCTGGGTGCCCTGTCCGACTGCGTGTCAGATGAAAGCTCGTGTGACGATATACTGACGAGCGTCTTCGGCTCACGTCTGTTTGATTTGCTGTGCCAGGGCCAGGATGTAGTACCGGTCCGTGCAAGACAGACGTGCCTTTCTCTAATCGAACGCTACTCGGATTACTTTGCACATCATGCGGAATTTTTACCGGCAGCGTTGAACTTGCTGTTCAGTGCCGTAGGTGATCGATATCTTGCACTGCCTTCTTCAAAGTCTATACACACTCTCGCCTCATCATGTCGGTCTCTCTTGACGTCCCAAGTCAACCTGTTCATAATGCAATATGCCATGTTGCGCGAAAACCCTGAACTCGACTCACTGGCTGAGGAAAGGGTGGTTGGAGCCATTGCGTCCATCATACAGGCGATTCCCGACGATACGCAAAAGATGGATGCTTTCGAGAGACTGTCGGTCATAGTCAGTGCGGATGTTGAAGCCAGTCGGCGGCTTTCTTCCTCCGCCGATGGATCTCTCTTGGCCCCTAACGATCCGGTGAGTCTTATAATTTCAACACGGTAACGTGTCTCCTTGACGGTGGTCTTGATAACTCACGCAGCACAGATCGTAGCCCGAGCCTTCGACTCAACCCAGCGCCCGACAGTTCCGGTCCCTGTGGCAGAGGTATCGTTACAACTAGCCATTCGGGCCCTTCGTTGCTTATGCAGCATTGCCAAAGGATTCCAGGCGCCTAATGAAGCACCTGTCGATCTCGACAGTGAAGACGACATTTCCCAAGCACCCACAAATCCCAACATGAACCGCATACATATCGAAATCATGGTGAGTATTTCATCACATCCTTTCTGGCGGTGAATGTTAGAATAGGAATTAACAGCTTCTCTAGCACCTACTCGTCAGTCTTAGGGATACATTTTCGAGTAGTAGTGAGGTAGTCGACGTCATCTGCAGTATTCTCCGTGCTGGGTTCTCCGAAACGGAACCAGGGCCATTCGTATTCCCTCCACAATTAGTGACTGAATTCATTGTTAGCCGATGGAACAACCGTATCGCCACAGTAGTCAACACGGCGAGCGTCTTTGTGACGTCTCTCGGTAACGGAAAGCAGAAAACATACATCAGGGAAGCTCTACGCCATCTTCTACCTTGGGTTCTCGCTTTGCTACGCCAGCTCTCAGGTAAGCAAGTCTTATAGGCGATTATTCCGTCGCCTGCTCGAGTCGACGCGCTCTGAAGCACATATGTGGTGGATACGCTGACAATGTTGCAGAACCTGAGCAGGATCCCGAGCTGGCACAATACGGCCTTGAATTTGCCCAGAGGGTCATGGCTAGGTATCCGCAGATTTTCATGTCTCAACCCGGAGACATGCTCGAGTTCCTCTTTCTTTTTGCCATTAAGCTTCTAGACGGCAAAGAGCCATTACCTAAAGCAGCGGCAGCGGAATTTTGGGTCAGTTTACCCGGCGGCCAGTCATGGGATGAAGGCGAATGCTAACAATATCGCCAGAGCACCTTCATTACGCTCAAAAGCGACAGCCCAGAAACCCAATCTACAATCAATAACGCGATGTCGGTTCTGGGACCGCAACTGTCTCGGTCAATTATCCAAAACATTGGCGGTAGAGCTGCGAGAAGCGAACTCGACAAGATCAGCGACCCACTGAAGAAGCTGGTGGTGCAGCACGTAAATGCTCGTCAGTGGCTAGAAACCGCCCTGCACGATCCGTCTTTCCCAAGCGACAAGGTGCTTCCGGAGGATAAAGTACTGTTTCTTAAGAAGATAATCAGGTTTGTTCATCTCCCGAGTCCCGTCGCATGTCTCGACTGGCTAACTTTTTGGTATTGTAGTCTTCGCGGCCAGCGAGCTACGAACCAGGTCGTTCGGGATTTCTGGCTGGCATGTCGCGGCTCGAGCTTTTCCTACGCATCGTAATACAGTGGCCATGATACAATGGCTATCTAGGCTTACTGGCGCGGATGTTAGACAAATGCCTTTGGACGAGAATAGTATGAAAAGTTTAGACTACATTGAGCATAGATGATGAGCATGTCTCATCTCTCCGCGAACAAGCATTTGACATAATCTGTATGATTGAAGTGTCTACGTAATATTACATGTTGGCCCTACCGTATTGTAACAATATCAGAATACACGGCCACCTCACGGTCGCGGCCCTAGACCAACAGCATGCCGCACGAGCTTCATCGTCTGCTCGGCATTCTTCCGTGCGATCTCCGCGCCCTCAGCCTCGATCTCGTCAAGCCATTTCCCGCCCTTACGATTAAGATAGTCCAGAAACCGCTCGCGCACGCCCTCGAGCTCGCGCTGTACAGCGGCGACAACATCCGCCTTGAGGTCCCTGAGCGTGGCGCCGGTCGCGGCGTACCTGTCGGCTAGCTGCTGTGGCGACACTTCGTTTTCCTCTTCGTTTTCCTCTTCGTTTTCCTCTTCCTTTTCCTCTTCGTTTTCCTCTTCCTTTTCCTCTTCCTTTTCCCCTACCCCTCCCGAGCGCCCGCATTGGGATAATAATTCCAAGAGGTTGGCGACGCCCGGCCGCACGTCCGGCTCGTACGTGACGGCGTTCAGGCTATCGGTCACGGCGCCGGCGATGCGCGAGCGGATCTCGTCGGGCGGCGCCGTGATGAGGATGCGCGAGCGGTGGTTGGGCGTTGACTTGGACATCTTGTTGTGGGGGTGGGTTAGGGACATGACGCGCGGGGAGGGGGCTGTGGGTTGTTTTGTTAGATATACACCTAGATGCCCGGAGGAGAAAGAAAAGAGGTGAAGTAGAAGGAGAGAACATACTAGTCACGGTCTCGGGCGGGACCAGGACGTTGCCCTTGAAGGTGGCGTTGAAGTTGGTGGCGCACTCGCGCGCGAACTCGAGGTGCTGCCGCTGGTCGTCGCCGACGGGCACGTGGGTAGCCCGGTGCACGAGGATGTCGGCGGCCTGCAGCACGGGGTACGAGAACAGGCCGAGCTTTAGACTGTTCATGGCGTCTTCGCTGAGCTCGTCTTGCTTGTTGTTCATCTGAAGCTTGCTCTGTATTCCCAGGTGTTAGATATCGAGCTCATAAAATACCGTATACCGACACGTGTGCTAGTTCATGGTTGAAAAAGACTTACCTTCCACTGCGTCATCCGACCCAAGTATCCCATCGACGCGGTGCAGCTCAGAATCCACATGAGCTCGGTGTGCTGCGGCACCGAGCTCTGGAAGAACAGCGTCGACCGGTCCGGGTCGAGGCCGACGGCGAGCAGCGCAGCCATCATCTCGCGGCGCTGCATGCGCAGCACCTCGGCCTCCTGCGGCATCGTGATGGCGTGCAGGTCCACGACCGAGAACAGCAGCCTGTCCCCGGTGTGCTGCGCTTCGTCCTGCAGCAGCTTCCACTGCCGCATGGCGCCGAGGTAGTTCCCTAGGTGCGGCACGCCCGTCGGCTGGATGCCTGAGAACACGACGTTTCTTTTTCTCTTCGCCTGTGCCGGCTTCTCGCTCCCCGCTGGGACATCGCTGGCGGTGGACTCATGGCGTCTCTGCTGCTGCTGTGGCGCTGTTGAGCGCAAGAGCTCTCTTCGTGCTGAGGCGACCAATGGCCTGCAGCGGGCACAAATTTCCGAGCGCATCTACTCGATCACGAAACCCCTTATTAATATTTATGGAGGGGTTCAAAATTTCGAGGTTTGAGGTTCGCGATCGATAGCGTCAAGGCTCTCAAATTCTGAAATAACTCTGCGGGTAGTACAATTCGGAATGTGGGATGAGACTGGACTGTCTACAACTCAAAGAATTTAGAATGTATAGTCATATACCAGTATAATAAGTGTCTCTCTGTGTTGTTTTGTTAAGTACCTAAAGTTGACAACTGAAAATATTCTTGACTGAGAGGACCACAACGTTGAAGCTTGGACCAATCAGAAAACGAGTTTCAAGCTACAGAATGCCGCATCTTACGATGTCACGAAAGTTACCCTTACAGTAAACGTGAAGCTATAATAAGTTGAAGTCATGAATGATTATTGATGATGAGGTCTCGAATAGGGATGCAATTATTGGTATACATCTTTATTGTAATATACAATATGCATTTGGGCACTATATAAGACAGACTACATCTATCACGTATGTTTGAATCTCTCACTCGCCAGTAATTCCTTTACCTTCTCTACTGTACCTGGAGTCCTCTCCCTTCCGAAGTGTTCCATCTTCTGCTCGACAATCTCCTGTAGAGATTGGGTGTCCGCATCTATTTTCTTGCCAACATCTGTGTCCTAGTTAGCTAATGACAGCATACCATTTTAGGGTCCAGGATCTCAACTTGCCGACGCTGCTGAAATCCCATACGTTCGCCTTCATGCCGATTCCATAGTACGCATGTTTCTGTATGTATGCAAGCCAGATCTGTACCGTCTCCGGGTGTCCGTCCCGGATTTGAATTAACCGCCTCCTCGTAATCCTCTCAAAGTTCTCCTGCGACTTTTTGAAGATGAAGTGACTCCTCGGCACCGTCCATCGCTCCGTGATCCTGGGTAGGGGGACCGGACCGAACGCGGGAAGGTTTAAGTAGTAAGCAGCTCGTAGCGCAAAGTCGCAGAAGAATTCGAGGTTCGGAATACTGAAGGATCGCAGCTGGAGGTCGCACGTAGGCACGCCGTACTGGGCTTCTCGTCGTAGCGGCTGGAGGTAGAGGGCTTGCACTGATCTAGGGAGTCGAACATCGTTCTCTTCGCGAGGGTCTGGGAGCTCGTTTCTATGAATCGTGTAAGCAATCGCATGTCGGTGGACTGTCGAAGCTATATTCATATCCATACACAAGCTGGGGAGGCCCAGATTTGGACTCGGACTCGGGCTCGGGCTCGGGCTCGGCACTATAAACCTATTAGGATCATACCATTCGATATAGTTCAGTCGAGCAGCAACATACATTGACGCCTGTGAGCGGGCGGTGACTAGGGGGGCTAAGGCATGTCGCGCTTGTTGAGCCTTTCGACATGTTAGTTGTCATATTCGACATCTTATTGACATGGAAATTTACCAATGGCCTCAATAAGGCCTGCCGTATTGGCCGTGATATAGCTGATCTAGTCATCTTGTGCCAGGTGCGGTTTCTCCTCTTCCAGAGAGCCGATCCGCGATTGCGAAGATTTATAACGATGAAGGCAATGAGGCTCGAAATTTGATGTTATCGATAACGACTCGTACCTGAGATTCACCCCATAATGCAAGTAAGAGGCTCATAAAGCCAGTTTATGCAATAAAGCAGCTCAAGATAAGAGCTCCCTATATAGGTACATACTCACCCCACGTTAATAGGCAATAGGCGGCAAGTCCTCCAACCTTCACCATCAAACCCATACCGTTCATGACACCGAAGCTTTCTAAATAGTCAAGATGGAGGTGGCTATGAAATCTTGGGGTAAGCAACCATCTATGTTTCTATCGTCCATACCTGCTGCTCTATCCCCTCTCCAGAAACCAGAAATACCATATCAGTACTAACCAGCTGCCCCTCCTAGAGCTGGACAACGACATCAAGCTCGTCGATCCTACCCGAGATGCCCTCTACAACTACTCATCCGAGCGCCAGGACCAAGTCAACGACGCGAAGCCATGGCGAGAAAACCCCAACTACTTTCAGCACGTCCGCATCAGCGCCGTGGCACTGATCAAGATGGTGATGCACGCGCGGTCGGGCGGCTCCATCGAGATCATGGGCCTGATGCAGGGGTACACTGACGGGGACACCATCGTGATAACGGATGCCTTCGGCCTGCCTGTAGAAGGAACCGAGACGCGTGTGAACGCGCAGGACGACGCCAACGAGTACATGGTGCAGTACCTGCAGCTGTCGCGGGACCAGGGCGCCCGCCAGGAGAACGTGGTCGGGTGGTACCACAGCCACCCGGGCTACGGCTGCTGGCTGAGCGGCATCGACGTCGGCACCGAGACCATGCAGCAGAAGTTCAACGACCCCTTCGTCGCCGTCGTCATCGACCCGGACCGCACCATCAGCGCCGGCCGCGTCGAGATCGGTGCCTTCCGCACCTACCCCGAGGACTACAAGCCGACGGCCGCCTCCTCGTCCGAGCAGTCGTCGTCTTCGTCGGGACAGGCGGTGCCGCTGGCCAAGGCGGAAGACTTCGGGGCGCACGCCAACCGGTACTACTCGCTGCAGGTGTCGCACTTCAAGTCGACGCTCGACAGCAACCTATTAGAGCTGCTGTGGAGCAAGTACTGGGTGCAGACGCTGTCGCAGAACCCGCTACTCACCAACCGCGACTACGGCAGCAAGCAGATCGCCGACCTGGGCTCCAAGATCCGCGAGGCCACCACCGCCTTCCTGCGCAGCGCTAGGAGCAACACCTACTACGGCGGAGGCTCTAAGCACGACTCCGCCGAGATGGACAAGCTGGCGCGCACCAGCAACTCGATTACCATGAACGAGAAGCAAGGGCTGAAGGCTATCGAGGTCAAGGCCAAGCTGTTTAACGGGCTGGGTGTTCACGAAAACCCTAGTACTACTACTACGACGTGAGAGATGATGACGATGGACTAGATATGGTTTTTTTTAAGGGGAGGGGATAGATCGGACCATATGGCCCCCTTATGAGATATGAAGCATTGGACGGCGTTTAGGGCGGCGTTGCATTTATACAAAAGAATTAGCAATACAAAGTATGCCTCCGATTACCACGGGTCTTCTTTCCTTGGTACTACCAGAGGTGATCGTCGTCAATGTCCTAAAGAGACACCAAATTTGGGATCTTCTATGAACCTGAGTAGGCAACAATGAATAAAAGGCTTGCTAGCCAGCTGCCTTCAACCGGTCACTGAGCAGTAGCCTTTATGAGTTTAAATTATTTGATAAATATATCTAGTATGAGACCTCAATCAGCTGTCTCTGCTTCCGCCGCCGCGGCGATCTCATAGGCCACGTCCATGCGTCGCATCGTCTCCGCCTTGCCGAGGAACTCTATGGCGCAGGGAATGCTAGGCCCGGGCTCCGACGCCGCAAGCACCCAACGCGCGAGATGGAACCCCCAATCGGAGATGCGGACCGTGACCTCTTCTCCCTCGCCCTCTCGGCGCTCCGAGACCGCTTGTACGGACTGCAAGAACGTCACGGGGCGTTCCTTGATAGCCCACTGATCCCACCGATTATCACCATCACCATCATCACCACCGATTTTTTGCAGGGCTTCCCGTAGCTTGGCGACAAGCTGGGAAATTGTGTACACGGAATGGGGAACGGTGCCAATTTTGCTTAGGACCAGTAGTCTCGTCACGCCCGCCGTCTCCTTCCGCAGCGCCGCGCGGTAGGTGGCCGCCGGGATCGTCCAGAGCAGGTACTTGTTGCGCTGCACGAACTCCGCCGCCGTCGTGTACTGCCCGACGTCGATCTCCAGAAGCCTCTCTACGTAGGATCTGGAGACCATGTCGTCGTCGGTGCCGTCTCGAGGCTGTGCGAGCGGTACTAGTGGCCCGAGCTTCTGTACGAAGGAATCGCCGTCGGCAGCGGTCGCTTCGTCTTTGGCTTTAAGGGACTCCTGCCGCTCGGCTTCGTACTTCCGGATGTGGGCTTCCACGGCAGGGAGCAGAACACTCGTGAAGCTCTTCGGGTTGCCGGATTGTGCAAGGAGCCTCAGGTGGACCTTTTGAAGGTTCCTGTATTTTTCGTTGACCGTGATGTCGCCCTTGGTGAAGCGGAGATAGAACTGTGACGGTGTCAAACTCTCTACCTCTTCCACCATGTAGCTAGGAAATGAATCTTCAACGAATAGAAAGCATTGGCGGTGCTTACCTTGCTAACCATCTCGTCCAAGTTCATGACCTCGCTTTGCCCCCTCACGCCCCTGCCAGGGCTCCAGCCTAGAAGCATAACGTAGTTGAGCAGCGTGGCGGGCAAGATCCCGCGGTCCCGCCAGGACGCGATGTCGACGTCGCCGTGGCGCTTGCTCAGCTTCTGCTTTTCCTCGTTGACCAGGAGCCCGACGTGGGCGAACAGGGGAGGCGTCCAGCCGAACGCATCGTAGATCGCGACGTGTCTGGGCGTGGATACAAGCCATTCCTTAGTTCCGCGAAGTTAGGTTAGGAACTCGCAAATTAGATATGGTACGGGCAACTCACTGCTCCTCTGATCACATGCGTAATATTCATCAAGTAGTCGTCCACGACGTTGGCGAAGTGATACGTCGGGAACCCGTCCTGCTTGATGATAATGAAATCGTCCTCCGGCCCGATCTTCGCGTACCCCTTGTATACTAAGTCGTGGATCACAGGGGCATAGTCGCATCGGAAGCGCACCACATGCGGCTCACCGTTCGCAGCCCGCCGCGCGGAGACGTCGGGAGGTATGTGTGTGCAAGTCCTGTTGTAAATCGTCGGGTTGCCCTCTTGCATGCTTATGGTCCTCATCTGATCTAGTTGCTCGGCCGTGCAAAAGCAACGGTACGCATGGCCCTCATCGATTAGCTGAGCCGCGTACTTGGTGTACGTCTCCAGTCTATCGGACTTTCCAATAGTTTTAGTATTGCAGTGCCAGGGAGGTGGGAAGGGGTTAAATTTACCTGTCTATATGGGCCATACGGTCCGCCAATATCGGGACCTAAGAAGCAATCAGGGATGAGAATGAGAGCAGTTAAACGTCAAATAGTTCATATCTTCACACCTTCGTCCCAGCTCAACCCCGACCATTTCAGATCCTCATACAGCCTAGATTCGGCATCTGCTACAGTTCTGGCCTTAGACGAGTAAGAAGCGAGATCCCTGAAAACACATGGGCTAGTTCGATCTCTCTCTCACCTGATCCGTATCTTCCACTCTCAAGACGAACTGGCCACCAGTCGCTTTCGCAAATAGATAATTATACAGAGCCGTCCTCAGCGACCCTATATGCACGTATCCCGTCGGCGACGGCGCGAATCGCGTCCTGGCCGGGGTGCTGGGGAGAGGGAGAGGCTTAGGTTTCTTGGGCGCGTGGGACCGGCCCGTAAACTTGTGTCGTTTTATGATTTGCGCCGGCCGAGCCACCAACGACTGGCGCAAAGGGCTCCTTATGATATGAAAACTCCTCATTACCCGGCATAGAGTCTATTCGTCATTATGCGCTTGGGTATCGTTACTTGCACATATGAAATAATTGTGCTCTGATAAGTGTGAAAAGATCTAATATGGAAAGGAAAAAAAAAAGAATGTATATGAGATTGTACGATACGCGATTACCCACAGATCATGCACCCGATAGCTGCAACTACAGCACTATTCATATAGAATTGCACTTATACGGTATCCACTCATCATAACATGAAAAAGGGGTGCAAGTAATCCTACCTCTTAGGTAGTATATATCGAGAAAGGTAGTCGGTAATCCCTAAGTGCTAGCAAGTCGTTATTGGCACCTACCTAGAAGACAAATACGTATGTAGAGAAAGAAGGAAAAAGAAAAAAAAAAAAGTGATAATCCTAGCTGGATTCGAACCAGCTCCTCCCGCCTCTAGCTCAAAGATGGGCTGGGCAGAGGCTACCATTACCTATGAGGATTCTATGTCGCTTCTTCGCGTTCTCACTTATACTATTCAGCGACATTGTAACTTATAAATGGCTATGCGCCTTAGTATCTTATCCGTACGTAATCTATGTGATAATCAATGGGTAGATACCTGGTAAATGACTTTTCTTAGACTCTGGTATATCGTCAGGCTCATTTCCTCGGAAGACATCTCTTATGAATATCAGATTGTCAATCAGTAAGGCGCCTGTTGTGACATCCATTATGATGCGAGATTTCCTTCTTTACTTTGGGTTTTAAATGGTTCAGGTTATCAAGAAAAGGATCTCCAGGTAATGGACTTCACATCTCACAGCATCTCACAAAGTCATGGTGGTGAATATTACATACCTCCTGGACGCGGCTCCAGATATGCCTCGCAATACTGAACAAGATGACGTGTATGAGGTCTGCCAAGGAGATGTATTATGTCCCGGTCTTCTACCAGTGCCGGGAAGACATCTATGTACAACAAAGAACTCACCTGACTTCCTGAACTGGAAATATCCCCACCTCATCCCTGAGTTCCGTGTCCTTTCCGTAAACTGTGACGAATTTCCCCCAAAATGTTTCTTTGATCCCAACAATGTTATAGTACAAGGGCCAGCAAAGGCGATTCGTACGTTCGTGTGTAGCGGTGCCGTGTTCCCAGCTACTCTCCTACGCTCCCCCCTCTCGTGTATCCATGCTGAATAACCGACCAGCAAGAACTCCATAAAGCAAACGCGATTGCAGCATTTGATCGTAAGTAGCGTCTGGTCCTGTTTTAAGCGATGCGCTCGCCAACACAAGGAATAGCTGTGCTTGTCGCACGGACAGCGAACCTTCTGCTCCTGCCTCGCTGGCCACCAAACAATTTCTCCCCAAAAGTAAATCTCTGATAGCAAAGAAATTCCGTGTTGTTCGCCAAAAGTGTGCGTGTCTACCATGCGTTGTGTTGTGTTTGTGACCGATACGTATGTCAGCCATTCCAAAGAGTCCCTTGCTTGTAGTAGCAGCAGCAGTAGTAACAGCACACTGCCACCGTCTTGTCTATTTAAACGAAGACGAGCTTTCGACTGAACGGAAGAATCGGACGGTGAACAGATCCCTGTCGGCGGTAGTGTTGTCGGCTATTGTTGCTAGCACCAGCAGCAGCATTGCTTGGTCTGGAGAACTCCCGCTTCTGGTACTTGGTCATCCGAGGCGAGTTCTCCGCCGGCTGCGGTTCTGACGATTCGACAAAGTTGCCGTGCGATCGCTTGTTGGTGGTGAGCGACACCCTGGAGTCTGCGCCGGACATATCGGTGACGAAGCTGGCCGGGCTGCCTCGTCCGGAACGCATCACGCTCGGCATGCGTGGCGAATCGATCGACAATCGGAGTCCCTGGCCGACCTTCATATTCTTAGGCGGAATGACGACCGGTGCGGGGTCATCATCTCCGTCTTCGCCAGGGATGTCGTCGTTACTCGCCTGTGCTGCTCTCATAGCGATATACTCCTGCAGCCGAGTGAATTCCCCTGCGCTGATCAGATCGCTGATGGAATCATATCCGTCGGAGTTCTTAGACTGACGAGACTGTGGGCGACTCTTGGGAGGGATGCTGAGGTCGTCCCATTCGCTATCGATGCCCGAATTCTTTCTCGTGCGAGGAGACGGGACGTTGGCGGATTCGTCTTCGGAATCGGATAGGGGTATGACGCGGTCGGGTTTATAGCAGCCGGCGGCAACGAACTGGTTCCAAGCATCCGTCATCCGGTCGAACTGCATCTGCGAACAGCGCTTTGCCTTCCGGGCGGCCCTATTCGATCGAGACTGGCAGCCGTTCTGGCGGGACCGAAAGATGGATTCCTCCAGCTCGCCGTCGAAATAGAAGGTCTGCAGGCCGTCTGCTTTGCTCGCAGTGAGCGTTCGCGGGTGCTTCAGGAATTTCATGCGGAGCTGATTCGCGGCTTCGGCAGCCGGGAAGAGTTGCATCCAGTCCATGAAGCAGTCCGGACAGGGCTTCTTGAAGTGCCAACCCAATTTTGCTTGGATGGTGCTGACCCTGCTGGCGTGATAGGATTTGTCGCAACCGCAGATGCTGTTGCACATTCTCTGGTCGCAAGAGGGGACAGCTATCTGCAGAGCGCGGTCTCGGAACTGTATGAAGACGCCCTCCTCGGGCGCATCAGGGCAAGTATACTGGCGCTTATTGTCGCCAGAAAAGACCCTGCTTTCCAGTTGGCCCTCGGCATTGTAGGAGGCGACTACAATGGTGACAGGGGTAGTTGGGATCGCGCTGCAGGCGATTGTACCATGGGTGAGACGCATGCCGACGGCGATGGAATTTTCAGTGAAATAGACTCTTTTGCTCGGTCGAAGATGGGCAGAAAATTATTATCTTTAAAATTTCTTGAGCTGTGGGAGGTAGCTAGTAAATCGAAGGCAAACAAATAAAAATCGGCAGGAAGCTTGGGCGGTTTGGCGGCTAGGGTAAGCCTCAATTGTTAGGGCAACCAAGGTGACGGTATCAAGTTCTTAATCAGCTTGAATCGAGCGAGCCGTAACCTAAGCAAGTATCAATATCATAGAGGGAGAAGGTCGAAAAAAGTTGGCCCTTCTGGTCCTAAATACTAAATGAGAGATGGATTCGTGCGTATTGGTGATATTTTCTATGTGTCAAAGGTGTGATACTCAAAGTCGTACTTGACAAAGTTGCCAGTCATGTACTACTTGATGAGGGATTTCGTAGATGGGATGATTCTTGCAGATGGGACGGTTTGTGAAGATATGAATATAGTGAGGTTGTAACAGTGAAAAGGTCTTTGAATGTCGAAATTCACTTCGATTGATTTGGATGACTGTGGAAATTTCAGCCTGTCAGGCTAGATTCCTACAAGCAAGAAGCATTAGCCATGTAAAATGTTTCAGGATTCGTCAAGACATACAGGCGACCTTGACAGATGGAACGTGGTAGTAGATCAGTCCCCTTATTGGCACCAAGAACAGTCGAGAGTCGCCTGGTGGTATTGATTCGTTCGTGGATGATTTTCTTTTGTTGCTCGGTGGATGTTCAAGCACCTCAGACGACAGGTTCTGATTAAGACCGATGTCTCCAACGCTTTTGTGAAGGTGAGCCCAAATCTCAGCCTCTTCAAGTTGGTAAATAGGGGACGTGGCTGGTTCAGTCTGCAATGTAGACCTCAGGTAGACACCCAGATATCTTACACACCCATTATGGCCCTACATGGGCCATTGAGTGCTATTCATTTTTTTTTTGTTCAAGATAAAAGCACCCCTATCTGAACTACTATGATGCACGATAGACGTGTAGACGGTGGACGACGACCCACAGTCTGATCTCGGTGATCTATAGGTACCTAAATATGATTCGATAGGACACCTTAGGTAAGCTGAGAAAGGTAGAAGGGTAGGAAGGTGCGATGAATAGGTATTTGAGGTGTATATAAAGATATAAAATTCACTGGAGCTGAAGGCGTAGCACGGTGCTTACATGAGTCAAATGTGCTGCTGCACGATACAAAGTTGTGAAACAAGAAGATTGGGTTAGATATTTTGTGTATTCATATCAGTGCCTACTGTACCAAAGGATAACTTGCTTACCAACGCAAGCATCGGGCTTCATGGATGTTTGTGACATTCCCGTTGCCATTGCCATTGCCACATCCACTCATTCGTGTACTGCCTCAGGCGTCAGCGTATCATACGTGTCACGGCTCAAATCGTACCCAACATCGCGATGCCAAGTCGTGATTGGGCGAGTTCCACAATTCCAGCTCAACAAGTCGCAAAAAGAGGACGAAAATGGGAGGCCAGATATACGTGTCATCGCAGAAGGCGTATTGTATTTCCTAGCACGAAATTACATGCTAGCTCGAATCCGTCCGTAGACCATAGAGAGCAAAACCCTTCCCATGCATGCAAGTAGTGCCGAAAACGAGAAACCGGACCCCAATCCATAATCAATACCATCATAAGCCGCCATCTTAAACCTCCGTGGTAACCTTGGCCTTGGAGTTGGTGACCTTGACACCAAGTTGCTTCGCGCGGGCAATGATGTCGATTCGCTTTCGTGATGAGACGTTGTGGGCGATCCTGCAATAATGTTAGACTGATTCCCTCCCTTCCCAGCTGAGGTTCCAATAATCGAGACGTACTCAGCAGCATAGGTTCGGTTGTGCATCAACAGCAGCTCAACATCCTTGGTGTTGTTGACGAGGAAGGCCTTGTGGCCGGAAGGTATCATGTGGCGGGTCTTCTTGTTGGAGCCGAAGCCGATCTATCCCACCAAATTCACATTAGCACCATTCTCTCCCCGTCTCCCACTGCACTATTTCTCGGTCGGGACTGTACAGCAGGCCGTAATGGGCGAACGTACCGAGGGCATAGTCATGCTGCCTCTGAAGCGTCTTCGGACTCGGTTGTCGATACCCTTAGGCTTGCGCCAGGCGGAGGCAAGGCATTTGAAGCGATCGCTCTGGTGGCGGTTGAAGCTCTTGGTTCCTGCAAATCAATCCGTCAATAATTCGTCCTCATATTTCCATTATATCCATCCATATAATCGTGTTTCGCATTGGATCAGCAATAAAGCTTAGGTCGAACATACGCTTCTTGACGATCGGGACGTGCTTCTTTGCGGTAACCATCTTTTAGAAAAAAGTCAGTTCAGGTCATTCTCCAGATGAGGATTAATTCAGTAGCAGTTAGGTACGTGGTTATTTACCTTGACTGATTTGGCGTTGTTGTCTTGACGGGTGTTGTCGTGATTTGGCTGGTCTCTACCGCAAAAATCAATACAGTAGAGTCTGAAAGTTTCCAATGGCACCACAGCCGAATTTCACACTAAGGGCTTTTGTTAGGGTTGGTGAATATTATCACGTGGGGCAAAATTGGAAAAGGCGAGGAATTAGATTATCTCGATAAGGTACCGTGGTACTTAGCGCCAAGAGCTGATGGACTTGGGAAAAATTGCGCCACCATTAGTATTCAGCCACAAGCCACAAACGGCTAGGTGCAGGGTGCAGGTGGTGCTTCCCTACTCGTAGGCATGTACGTTAGGAGTGGAAAACGAACCATCAACACTTCAAAAGGATCATAATAGGATGCATCACAAGTTCTTCCAGAACAGTCATGGTATGTAATATCCATTCACCAAGACTGGATCATAACTGACTTCCCTATAGAACGCAAGTGTACATTATATGACCACTAGGTTGATACCTGCAACAATAGCTTCTCAACTGAACCCAGGGACAGGATTGTGGTCTATCAAGTTATCATAAACGGCAGACATAAACTCTTCAATACGCAAAGCGGGAACCCTCACAGAGCTTGATGGATAATGCTCTTCTCTATCCCCTTCTCCCAGCTTGCCTGTCTACGGGAGAACCTAATCCGAGATACCGGTGTGCCCATTCCTAATCAGAAATCTAGACTTGCGTTTGGTGTCCATTCTTTGCCAAACCAAAGGTTATATCTCATAACTCATTACTGCTGCGCACACTGAGGCTGGCCGCCTGCCTCGTCATCGTCGTCTTCCCAGCCTTCCCCAAACCGTGGGTCTCCCGAGTTCGCGCCCATCTGATACAAGGTTAGTATGTACAATCTTTTTCTTCCTTCTCACCGGTTGTCTTTAGAGGAGAGAGATGGGGAATTACGTACCTCGTCGATGTCGGCATCATCATCATACGCCACCTCATCAATCTCTTCGGCCTTGATTTCAGGCGGGGGTCCTGGCAGGAGTTTCTGGAGCGATGCATATGCCGCTTCATCCTTGAGCCAGCCATCCTCGGGGAATTCAATCTTCACCATAAGATAGAGGTCGCCCTTAGCGTCTCCTCGCTTCAGAGGCATACCTTCTCCCTCTACCTTGAGCACTTGGCCTGGATGTAAGACCTTGCCTTGCGGGTGGTTGATGTGGATACCGCGGCCGTCCAGGTGCTTGAGAACGACACGCGAAAAGCCGCATAGAGCTTCGGCAACAGTGATGTCTAGGTCAGCAGAAAGGTCGTCACCGATTCTGTTGAAAACGTCGTGGGATTCCTCGTCAAGGACGAAAACTAGATTACCAGGTGTCTGGTCAGGGTGCTGATCGGCTTCGCCTTCCAGCACGATTCGCTCTCCTTGACGCGAACCGCGGGGTATGTAGATCTCCAGGGGCTTGGTCTCCGGGACGGTCCGCTTGCCCTTGCACTTCTTACACCGGTCCTTCTCCTTAAAGTAGTTACCCGAGCCCTGGCATCGGTCGCATGTGGCAGATTCGCGAGTGACAAGGCCAGGGCCAACTTGTCGGAAAGCTTCGACAACTCCATGGCCCTTACAGCGATCGCACTCTTGAGGCTTTGCCTTGTCTTTTCCTCCGGAGCCCTTGCAGGTGCTGCAGACGACGTTCTTATTGGCAGCAAACTTGACCGTCTTTCCCTTGTAGAGATCCTCCAATGTTACAGTGTACTTGGATTCCTCATCAGGGCCGCGTCTAGGTCTTCTGGGGCCTCCGGGACCACCCATACCGCCGCCCATTCCGCCACCCATTCCCATACCAAACATCTGGGCTAGGATATCGTTGATGTCTACTTCTTCACCCATACCTCCACCTCTAGAGGGATCGAATGCGGCCATGCCATGCTTGTCGTAGAGGGCACGCTTATCCTCATCACGGAGAATCTCGTAGGCTTGGGTTACGGACTTGAACTTGACTTCGGACTCTGCGCGCTGGTCTTCGGGGACTTTGTCGGGATGGTGCTGAAGTGCGAGCTGTGGAGGCAAGTCTGATTAGCATCTATATAGATTTGCAGGTTTTCTTATTGAGCAGCAAAGTAGGAAGGGGGCCTCTCACCTTTCGGTACGCCTTCTTTATAGCATCTGGACTTGCGCTCTTGTCGACGCCAAGGAGTTCTTGGTGGGTGTCAGCGGTAAAAGTTTTGAGGATCGAGTACAGAGACCGCGACCGATACAGAGGGGAAATTACTTACCGTACAAATCGATATCATCATTGCCAGCATCAGGTCCGGGTGAAGCCATGGTGGAAAATTTGGGCTGCGATTTGTATGTAGGAGTGAAGAGATTATGGCCGTCAGCCGTCCTGTAGAGATTAAGTGGGTTGAAAATATTTGGCGGGGCAATCTCTTGACCCAGCGACCCTGCAGGGTTCAATCCAGAACAACAGGTGGATATAACAATGGGATGTTTCCACTACTGATGCCTTCACAGTAACCTAGAAGAAAGAGATTTATCAGCCTGGAGTTGTCTAGGAAATTAAATACCTAGGAATTTGCAAGGCTGGCGGCATGAGAAGTGCTTAATAAATAACAAATGATGCATTAACATTTGACTTTGTTCCTACGGTGTATCTACATACATACCTAGGTACATTACATGCCTTGTACCACCTACGTAATCATCAAGGTGCCTATAGTCTATCTCATTATCCCTCTGTTGCTATTAAGATATTACTTAGGTACATACATAGGCATAACCCCTTATCATGTACCTCGTGGCGAATAGCTTTGATATTTCTTTGTGTTAATATGTACGACCTGACAAATACAAAACTCAGCAGGGATTTTGACATCGTGCCAAGATAGGGCTGTCGAATGAGATTCCATCGATAAGTTAGTAATCATCGTTATAACGGTACCTAGATCCCCACCCGATCCCCGTCGAATTACACTTCAGGAACCCTCCTATCATTGCATACCTATACAAATGGAATTCCCCGTGAGACTTGACCTAAAATCAGGTAAATAAGGTATAACATAAGGTTAAACATCGCTTCAAGAGGTGATATTGTAAAGGTTATCTACCTACGTAATTCATTACTATTTGGTGAATACTTCGAAACGGAGCGGGGTATATAGGACGATGCATCATATTCCGTACACAATCAGACCAAATACAGCTACAAGACGCGGAGCAAGTTTGGGTAAGTATCGCGCGTCCCGGTATCATCTCTTTGCCTGCAAGCCGAAATAATCAGGATACTCGAGCTTTTCTGATTCTTCGGGATCGAACCAGTTTTGGAGGAGCCTGTCGATCCGCAACGACACCAGGATCCAAGCGACCGCGTGGAAAATCCAAACGCCCAGCCTCGTCTCCGGGAGGATGGCCTTGAGGAACCAGAGATGCCCACCCTGCTCGCTCGTGATGAACGGCCTCAGGCGCCGCTCGTACTCCTTCGACGCCTTCTCGACGCCGGACGTGTCGAGCACCTCTCCGCCCTCTCTCCACTGCTTCGCGAGCTCTCCGGCGAGGAGGTACGCTCCGACCAGCGCGGCCGTGGTCCCGATTCCGCCGCCGAACGGCGTCGGGCAGTACGCCGCGTCGCCGACCAGCGCCACCCGTCCGCGCGACCACGCCCCTTCCGGTAGCCGGATCTGCGTCAAGTGCTGGCTGTATAGGTCGTTGGCCATCGGTGACTCGACCAGGGCCTGTAGCCACCTGTCGATCTGCGCGCCCTTAGAACCCTTGAACAATTCCACCAGGGCTGCCTTCTGCTCGCCGGGCGTCTTGGCCGCGTCCAGGGCCTCGCAGTCCCCGCGCGTGGCGAGGTAGACTCGGATGTTCTCGGTTTTGTCCTTGCGCGTCATGACAAACTTGCGGCCAGGCATGATGCACACCGTCCAGTCGATGCTATCGCCTGGCTGGGATGGCGCGGTAAAGTAGGCCACGTGGGCTCCTAAGTCGTGACGTGGATCCGGGAACGAAGGTCCAAGCATTATTTTTCGTACCTTAGAGCCGATTCCTTCGGCGCCAACGAGAATGTCGTAGTCGTCCCGTCTGCCATCCGAGAATATGACGTGGACTTTTCCGTTGGGGGAACCTTCGTCTTGAGTGAAGTCGGTAATGTAAGTGTTAAAGATGTATTTCACACCTTCGAGATCTCGACTGGCTTCGTACAAGATGTCTACCAGGTCTCCACGCATAATCTCGAACTCGCTTGTTGCACTCTGCGTTCCCTTGCCGGTCCTGTTGGCCGGCACGAAGGCTTTGCTTCTCCCTTGGTGGTCAATGAATCGCATTCCCGGCTCGCTAACTAGGACCGCTCTCACAGCTTTCTCGATGCCCATCAGCCTCATGAGAACAATGCCTTGACCGCGGAAATCGATCTGGTGGCCAGTGTCACGAAGCAAGGAGCTGCGCTCGATAACTGTGATCTCACAGCCAGGTATGCGAGCAAGCCAGAAAGCGAGGGCAGGGCCAGCGATGCCGGCTCCGGCGATAAGAACTCTGAGAGGAGCCATGATTTCTCCGACTGTTGTGATAGTAGGTTATGATCTATGACAAAAGGGGCTGGAGAGGGATCCTAATACGAGCAATCTGGGCTATAAGAGCTGTCTGGAGAGATACTAATCGGTGTAGAACAGTAATAGGGGCACTGATGAGCCCGTGATTTGACTCTCAAACCACCAACCCTAGACATGGTGGAGTCACCGCGGAACGTGGCGTTGACCGCTGCGGAGTATATGTCGAACCCGAAGTCCTACCCGAAATTCTACCACCGAAGTCCAGATTCTAAGCCCGAAGTGCGAAATAGTTAACATACACTTCCACTTCCGTTAATGTGCGGAATATGACCAGTCGCTTCTGTTGCCATACAAACTTATCATTGTTTTGAATGAGTAAGTGAGCCTCCAGTCATCTCATGAGTCATATCAAATGACGGCATCGATTTCAGCCGAAAACTAGTACAGCCGTTCAAACGATGCATGCACGACTGAACATGACAATGTCACATAGTCTAATTTTACCCCTGGAATCATCGAGCTTGTTCACTGGAGCACTTTCAGATCCACAAGTCAATCGCATCTCATACAAAGATGAATCCGGCATACTCACCAGAATAGCACCGTGCTCGATGTCTAGATCTCAATCCGTCCTATCGCGCCGCCATGCCTAAGATCCAGGGATGCTTGACCATATCCGGTTTATATCCTTAAATAAGTTAGGTCTGGCATGTATTCAGTATCCCACTTCAAGCCGCAGGCTTCTTGAAAGTCGTCACTCGCGCACATACGATCCTGTAAGTATTTCATGAAGGACTCCGTTCTCTGTAACCTCCCACCTTAGCTCCTTCGTAGCCTTTGCACGGGACGCCCATCGTCGCGAACCTCACAAAAACAGATACCATTCTCTTCGCCTGTGTGTCAGCGCTAGACCATGTGCGAAGCGCGTGGCGCCTACAGTCGTCCTTACAGTCTTGCATATCTCGGTGATGTCACCTCGGCCTCGGACGTTACATCGGGACTTTGTCCGCGCTTACGGGATGATCATCTCCAGAGAACGCCGTGCACCGCGTCGGCTATGCTAGCTAGTTCGTTGCTGAGCCCCGATCCCTGCCCAAGGCCGCGAGTCGTTGTGCGAAAATAGTTGACTGTCTTCCTCTTTGTCTCTCAAGCTCCGGACGGGGCGGGTAGGCTATCGTCTTGTATCATGCAAGTCCAAGCCTCCAATGGTACCCTAGTTGCTGCCTGAAATTAGTATGGCATGGTCTCATCAATAACCCCTTTTCTAATGTAACCGATATTGTGACTGTTCTAAAGTGTAAAACTGAGAGTTGCGAAGATCGGATGGCAAAAGGAAAAGGAAATACAATCAGGCATATGGAGAAGGTTACTAGAAAACTAGCCATGAAGCCAAATGAGCGTACATTGGTTCCTATTAATATTATATTACCATATAATTACACCCGTGATTTCAAGATTATTGTCTCTAATCTCTAAAATAATCCATCCTTTCCGCTTCTATACGTTGTAAAAGCCGCTTTTAATTACCTATTTATTACTTTCTATATTTTAGCTGGGAGCCACGCCCTTGTAACACTTTCCTAGAGGGGGGCCCCACTTAATGAACACACCCCCTGAAGAAACAAACTTTTTATTTTTAATATCATTATTAAAGTTAATTTCGAAATCTTTTCATTTTATCAAATTTTATTTAATTATTTTAATCTTTAAATATAATATTTAAATATAAAAATTACATTATATAAATAATTTTAATAATTAAAAATAATTAATTATAAATCGTAATAATACGAAATTAATAATTAAATTAATTAACTTTAAATAAAAAGATTTACGGCTAATAAAGCCGCGAAAAAGCTTATTTAATTACGTATTACTTTTTTTTTAAATAAAAAGCTTTTTTAATTAGTTAGATAATTAATAAAGAAATTACAAAAAAAGTTCTATTACATATAAAAATCATTAGATTTATTAATTATATTTTTAATGTTACTAGTAATCTATATAATATTAATAAAAAATAATTTAATAAATTTATTTCGTATAATTTAATTATTAAAATTAAAATAAATTATAAATTAAAAATTTCTTAAATTATTATAAATAATTCCGAATAAATCGTAATTTTTTACGATTTTTTAATTAAAAAAATTACTAAAAAATACGTTAAGCCATATAATATCATTAATATTAATAAAATAAGCGTATAAAAAAAAAAATCGAAAGCTAGCAAAATATTAAGAAATTTTTTATGATATTATATTAAAATTATTTAATTAAAATTAATAATTTAGATATCGATTATCAAAATTATTATTATAAATAATTAATATTTAATTTTAATTATAATATATATTAATAAAATTATTTAAATATAATAATTTTTTTATATTTTACCCCTTTATTTATTTAAAAATATTCTTATAAATTAGAATAATAAAAAAATATTTAATAAATAATTTTAAAAAGTTTATTTAAAAAAAATGAAAATACGTAAAAAGATATAATGAATTTTTATATTCGATAATTATAATATATATGTAATTTATTAAATTATATTTAACGCTTATAAAAATAATATATAATTAATATATATATTTTCATATATATTTTATATTATTTAACCGTTAAATATAATTTTTTTTATAATATTTAAAATGATATATTATTACGAAATAAAATATTTTTAAAACTTTAAAACTTTAGTTTTTATTACGAAATAAAAATTTTTTAATATATATGAAAAAATATCGAATAAAACTTTTAGTAATAAGATAATATACGCTAACTTTTACCAAACTAATTATTAGCTAATATTTATAATAAATATAATTAAAAATGAATTTATCGTTAAATTTATTATTTAATTATTAATACCCAAAATATATTCGGCAATTACGAATGAATTATTTATATTTAATATTCTATATAAATTATATGATTTTTATAATTAATCTAAGATTTTCGAAAATAATTTTCCGGGTTGGCGGATTAAATTTAGCGAATTTATTTAGAAAATTAATAAAATATTAAATTTATAAATAATAAAAATAATAAATTTATAAAAAAATATTAAATATAAAAACTTAGAAATTAAAAGCTTAACCCCCATACCACGTAAAATAATCAAAAATAAAAATCCTAATTAAAAATTTATTAAGTTAAAAGATATATAGGAAATATAAAAGAAAGCCGAAAAATTATAAACGAAATTAATTACGAAAAAAAAAAAAAATATTATAAATAAAAAAAAAAAATTTCAAAATAAACCGTAAAAATTAATTATTATAACTATGTTATTTAGCTTTTAATCTTTATTTTTGCCAATTAATTTAATTTTAATTCGTAGAATTATTATAATTTTTGAAACTATTGTTAATTTCGTCGTCTTATTTCCTTAGGGGGTGTGTTCATTAAGTGGGGCCCCCCTCTACTTTGTACACGATTGTCGCCTGTGCTGAATATTACGCAGTTGGATAACGGACCGCTCGTCAATTTGTGCGTACCGACTCGAGTTCGATGTTATAGGAAGCGAGTGAGCGTGTGACAGCTCAGTTCTTGATCTCTTGAGCGAGCCAAGTCGAGAACGAAGAAAAGAGAATACGGATAAGGCCTTTGGTGTAGACGGTATACATAGGACCAGTATGCCACATGTAAGCTCGACCAGGGAAGTTAGTTCCGATACCGTAATAAAGTACAGCTGGTCGGGCGATTCCATGAATTTCGCAGCGAGGAGTAGCCTGGCAACTGCTGCAAAAACTCCCCTGTCGTTGTTGTTAACAAATATCTCCAGGCCAAACCAGAATTAGGGGCCAAGATAGGTAGGTACGTACAACAAGCCCGCCGCAAAGGCTAAAGACACGCCTATCTTTTGGCTTTTGGATAGTTGCAGGTTCCAGATAATCCTGTGCGGAAGAATAAGGGGCACCAGGTCGAGGAGGAAATTGACGGCAGCCCCCGGCAGCGTCATCGCCGAGGGATTATATCGGCACATGCGGCTAGGGAGTAACGCATTCCAGTTGGCCTCGTACGGGGTACAGTTGATGTTGACAAAGACGAGCGAGATTATACCCCATACGGCGACGATGCCTGTGGTGATCCTACACAACCACCAAAAGGGAGGGCGAGTTCCCCTGGGGACAAAGATGTGAGTCCATTCCGTCAATATCGCGATCTTAATCAGGGTGATGATGACGATGTATAGGATGTTCAATACGAAATGCGGCTGCAATACCCAATCAGCCTCGGAAAAGGTAGCGTGCGGTAGTTGCTGGAGACGTACATGTTCGAAAGCAGGCAGATCCCCGAGACGGACATCCCAGCCGTGGACAAAGTAACCGCCCGTGTAGGTCAAGCGATAGCAGAGGTAGACGCATGGGATGAATATTGCCTATATCACTACCAGTCTCAGTAGATTTCGCACACGGACATGTCTCGATATGTGGGCTACACACGAATGCCAAGGCAAGAGAAACTACACGTAGTTAGAATAAACTGTGAGGAGAGGGCATATAGAACATTACCATCCACAATGTTTGGCCTTGTTGCTTGCTGGAAGCGAGCGCAGGAACGCAATAGGATGAACGCAGTCGAAAGGACTAGACAACAGAGGATGATCGCACGACTCAATACGTTCTGATTAGGAGGGTTGTCGAAATTGCTTTGGATGCCATCAGGAGGCGGGATGATAGGCCCGACTAAGTCTTCCTGTCGACTAGCGAGTAATAACAGCATATTAAGTCTTTCTGATAGGGCTTTCCTTTTTTTTCTTATGGATGATGGTAAGGAGAGAGATATGGCTAGATTCAAGGCAGATATAACCTTCTGGAGGACATCACCTTGCATCTTAATAGTTGTCCAGACCGCAGGGATGCCCCCCAAAGTATGTCACTGAGCAGCTGCATTTGATTCAAGAGGCCGGGTAGAGGGCTTGAGGAAGAAAAGCCGCGACTAATACGTATAAGATCGTAGATTGAATATTAATAACAATAATATATTTACACATCCAAACGATGTAGTGCATGCAATGTCCATGCATCCGGGCTTTCGGAAGAGGGATCCAAGTACCGAATGCGGCTCTGATCCATTGCACCCCATATAATTACCGTATCCGATCGTGCAAACAGTTAGGTATATTAATACCGGGTGGAGGTTACGGCCGGGGAGAACAAACGGGTTTCATATTAAGACTTCCCTCATAGAAACATCTCCTTACTCTCCACAGCCAATCTATAGAGGCAAGCGCAATCGCTCGTTGAAGTCTATAACGGGGACCCAAAGTGCTATTATAAGTCAGACTTATCCCCTTATCTTACAAACACCGGCTGACTTGCAAGGTTCAACAGGAGAATCCTCGTAGAAGGTAAGTGGCAATGGTGGACTTTAGAGAATACACATTATAAGTCTTGAATCATTACAGAGAAGAGTGTCTTTGTGGGTGGTCACGTGGCTCCTCCTTGGCTAACCGCGGTTGCGAGTATATATTCATTAAGTAATAACTCCGCTTACCATAATTCTCTAGGAGGGCAAGAGGTCTAGACAAAGAGCTCTCAGTGAGGCGAGGAGAGTGAAACAGGCTGCAGCTCCTGGAAGGCTAGTGTCACGAAATTATTCGAAGATAGTTTGACGACCGCGCCAGTTGCCGGTCCCCCACACACAGATATGCTAGCATATCTAGCAATGGGGACATCGCAGATTCAGCAACACTCGTTATAATCTTAGATAGATATATCAATACGAACGTCATGAAATGGCGGAACTATCAATAAGATGCTAGGGGGTAGGATAAAAAGGAACTAATAACTATATCAATGAGCGATTAGTGGATTCCCCTATTATAGAGGAAGAGTTGCGCGCAAATAGGGAACCCTCGCCCTCACTACCTCATACAACCTTAGGCAATTACCAGATTCTAAATTAATGCCTGCTCTGATGGAAGACATACAAATATCAGTTGGTCCTCTTTCTTGCTGTGCCTATCGGTTATTTTATTAGAAGAGCACTATTCACGCTACCTTCGTATAACATGCCTATGGGATTTTATGAGCTTGTTGCGATAATGGATGGTGGAGTATCCGGTGATTTATCACGTACCCACGCTCGTAACCATCGCCATGCGGGCCTCTCCCGCCTCCCCATCTGTAGGCCCAATTAGTTAGTTGGGTCCCTACGCCATTTGCTGAATGTTCTAGGCAGTGCGTGGTGATATGATCACTTACAAGTGTAGAATAGGGAAATAAGCTGCGAGATAAGTAAGAGGATGACGTTGACCTTGTCCCTTGCTTTTGATCTGATTGCGGACTTCGTAGGTCTTTAATTCTCGAATTCTCGAAGAAAAGAAGGTTTATTAGAGGATCGGAATATCGTTTGCGCTACCGTGAATACCCTCCAAGTAACTCACGTCTGAAGTCTGGAGTAGACGATATTATGAAGAGTTGGTATTGATGACGCCCTGATACGGCCGTACCCAAACATGGCAATTGTTATAAGTCAGAGCCGAGTTATTCTTATTACACTTCCAATAGGTTGAGGAAATACTACCCCCTAGTTATAGGAACAGTCATGAAGTATGTGGTATTGAACGCCATTTCCATGCAATGGGGTAGCACCCTGTCTACCCCCTTTTTGCCTCATTCCATTAAAACCTCGAGATATCCCTCCCGAAAATCCACGAAATAGCCCAGTAGAACGGGACCGTTAACTTATTCCGTATGCTCATGCTACGTGTCAGGTACGCTGTGCGCCACAGGACCCAGGCCATCCAGCCCTTGAGCTCGTCGGCGCTGCTCTGGTGGATGGCCGTCCAGCTGCCGAGGTATGTCATTGTTCCCCAGTTTCGGAACTTGAATGGCTTCGCATCTAGATCGCCCTTGTTAAGTCGTTTCGCTAGGTATGTCGCCTGCTGGCTGGCCACCTGTGCCGTAGCCGGTAGGCTCAGCCCTGAGATCACCGTGCAGTCGCCGATGCCGTACACGTCGGGTAACGGTGTCGCCTGTCCTTCTCGCTCCTCTAATGTTGCGGCACGAGGGACCATGTGCACACGGAGGCTATCGTCTGTAATGATGCCGCCCGTCTTGGCGTCTTTTTGCAGCTGCATCTCAAGATCCGAAGATTGTAATTTGAACGTCTTGCTCTCTAGCTTCTGCGCGAGCGGGTTTTGCATCAGCCCCGTGCTCCACACGACGATGCCAGCGCCGACCTCCTCCTCGCCGTACTCCGTGATCTTCATCTTGAGGCAGCCCTCGCACTCCTCGTCGGGGCGTATGCGCCTTATGTGGTGTTCCGTCTTCACCTGGATGCCTTCCCGATTAAACCTGTCCATCGCGTAGTCGGCCAGCTTCTTGTCGAACATGGGAAGCACCTTCGGCGCCACGTCGTACACCGTGATGCTGACGTGCTTCATAAGATCCGGATATGTCTTCTTGAGGTCATCGCGGATCAGGTCGTGCAGCTCGCCGGCATATTCGATACCGGTCGGCCCGCCGCCCACGATGGCAAAGTGCAGCAGCTTCTTGCGGTCTGCGTCGCTCGCAATTGGCAAGGCGGCCCTCTCGAAGTTCTGCAGCACTTTCTGGCGGATCTTCCGCGCGTCGCCGATGTCCCGCAGGAAGTTGGCGTGTTCTCGCACGCCCTCGATGCCGAACGTTTGGCTGTATGCGCCGACTGCAATCACCAGCTTGTCGTACTCGATGTCGAACATGGGACCTTTCTCGGGAGGGTCTGAGATGCGCTTCATTATAAGCCTGGTTCTCGATGCGAGGTCGTCGGAGATGTTTGCCTCTACTCGAATGGTCTTCCGCGCAAAGTCGATGTCATCGGCCCAGCCCTGGTGGAACTGATCGAGGCCTAGTCTCCTGACTGGTTCAAGGACAGCGCGGAATTCCAACGTCCCTACTGCTGTTCCTGCGAGTAAGGGGGTGAAAACGAAGTATGAACGAGGCGATATCATAATACGTTCAAATTTATTTGGGTCAAGGCTGCGCGCAAACCCGTACCCGGCCCACCCACTGCCCAAGATCACCACGCGCTCTTTTCTGCGGCCATTCCCGCCATTTGAGACTGTACTGGCCCTTCGAAGTCCGTGTAAGGCATAGGGCTCGTGCTCAAAACTAGGTGAGCTCAACAGCGATACGGCTAGTCTTTCAGCTGGGAGACGATTAGCTATCCTAGCAGCACTTCTTAGTCGAGGTGTTGCCATGACCCGTGACCGATATGACAATACATAAAATGAAATCTCCGAACCTGAGGATCGAGTCGAAATCAAAGCCAGTCAGGGTGAATCTGGATTTTATTATGTACTGCTTTGATCAACAAGAGCATTTGTAATATTCTGCATGTAAACGTGACGTCGAGGTGACGAAAATAACACGGCCCGCGGCGTCCCACTCACCATCCTCTTCTAAGCCTACGGCTCATCGTCAGCTAGCCAGCTGAGGGAGAGATGAGGCTTAAAAAAGGAAGGCCCCCTGTCTTACAAGTTCATTAGTTTTATAAACCGAACCCCTAGCAAATGAGCCAAGCGAGTATCGGGTATCGCAATACCTAGCCCCTTTACGGCCGCCTTCCCGGTAGATGGATTCCTCATATCCCCGTCGGCTGCATATGAAAAATAGAGGTGGAAGCTGACTCCCACTTTAGTCAAACGTCTCAGTTCTATTGTTTCTCTCGTTCTGGGCAGGTATTTTCTTGTGAATCATTTACCGACTGTTTGTCCTTTCGCGTCAAGCTCTGTTGCAACCAAATCGGGTCGCAATTAGACTGATCTGGTGGAGAAGCCACCTCAAGTCCACTCCCTTAAACTGCTCGGGACGTATGTCTCGGAGAGCCAGAATATCGGTGCTGACCTGAACGTCTTCGTTTGTCTGGGCTTGAGATCCGTTCAGACGATTCGATCATCATCGGGGCGGGATCCAGCGAATCTTTGCTTGTTTACCTAAGGTTGGGAGTTGGGAGTTTCGTTGAGGAAATTTGACCGGGACTGGCCTGCCACCTCGTTAATTCGATAACGGGGTAAGTCACATCTTCTCTACGGAATACACAACGATGTAGATCATCTACGCTGCTCCTCTCATACAAAACCAAAGGTGGCCGCCGTTCATATCCTACCATGCCTAACATGTTGCAAGCAGCGCAGGCCAAGCATTTGACCGTACCAGGTACACAGCGCTCCGATCCTGCCAGAGAACAGTCCAAGAAATAAGAAACTGCTTCGTCTCTTCGCGTCAGCCAACTATATCAATAAGGCCAATCTAGATAGACATTGACATAGAGACCGGAACGCCGTCAGATAGCGGACCAAGACTGATGCATATTTCCCGATGGATCTTGGGCCGGCCGTGCAGAGAGGAACAGCCGAAACAATATTGATTTTGATAGGTTTATATCATAACCCCTTTTCCTGTCCCTGGTGAAAGACGATCCGTTTGTCTGTATTCGCAAGCATCATTATATCGGGGGTTTATAGGCTCGGCTACCTACATAGTACCTAATCATCTAAAAGACTTCAAGCCAATGAGGGGATCTAGAAATATACCATACTCATAAGAGGTACGACGGTCCATTTATAACTTAATGCAATATGTACTCTATTAACCGAACGCGAAAACTATATACCACGAAAAGAAAAACCCGCAATGCAATACCAAAGCAAAAACAATGAAACCCCCTTGACTCCCTTTTTTACGAATTCACCTCCGCAAACCACGTCCTCAGCAGCCCCGCCAGCGCGCCGGGTAAGTCCTCGAGGTTATGCACGATGAGGTAGTACTGGAACGGGAAAGTATCCAGGTAGTACTCGGTCCTGATCTCGTCGTTGCCCATGAACCGCACCTTTTTGAGATTAATAACGCTCTGCTTCTCCTTGCCTCCCGCCGTGTCGTCCATGATGATGAACACGATCATGATGCGCTCCTCCATGGCCTCGCGCAGCAGCAGCCGGATCTGCTCGTGCGCGGACGACGGCGTCAGCCCGTCCGACAGGATCAAGGCTAGCTGCCAGAGGTCCTCGGACCCGCGGCCCCCGGCGCCTTGGGTGCGCGCGACCCGGAACCGCTCGATGGTCTGGCGGATCAGGAGCTCGATGTTGGTGTAGTCCTGCTGGAAGGCGAACTTTTGTAGGACCTTGGCGCCGGCGTCGTGAGACGCGAACGGCTCCGTGAACTCGTGCGCCATGAAGGTGTTGGCGCCGAAGCCGAGGATGCCGATCTGGCCCACCTCGAGCATGGTGAGGGCCCGCGAGACCATGACGAGGGACTCGAGCGCGAGTTCGCCGGAGCTCGACTCGCCCATGCTCTTGCTGTCGTCGACGCAGAGAAGGATCTGGTAGGAGCGCTTGGTCGGGATGGCTCTGCGCATCCATATCTTGTCTCTCTTGAAGCTCGAGGCAATGTATGGGATGATACGCTTGATGTTGAGGCGTTTGCCGGTTCGGTAGGATCCCGACAACTTGGTCGATTGAGAGGGAGTCAGGATTAGACGTAACTGAGAAGTCAGAGATAGCGAGAGCGGGTGCGTTTTGCTTTGGAATGTAGTCCACTGGTGCATAGCCTCTCCAAAGTCCCTTTCTTCTATGTTTGGCTCGGTCAGATGGGTTATAGACAACTGAGTTGAGGTTTCCTGGATTTCTTCCTCCTCGTCTTCAAGAGAGGTTTCGCCACCAGTAGGAGGTGTTGTTTCTCTGTTGTAGGCTCCTTGACGAGTTGACACTCCAGTTGGCTTGTCTTCTTTCTGCGCATCCTGCTGATTTTGATGGTCCATAGCCTCGGAGGTGTCCATCGTATCTTCATCCATCTTATCCAGCTCCGCCTCCTCTTCGGGAATAACTCGACTGTCTGGATCCTGATCCTCATCGTCAATGGCCATCGACTCGTCAATCTGCTGCTTTTGCTCTTCGTTTGTGGTACCCATTGCTTGAGCATCTGCAGCGGACTCGTCGTTCTGAATGTGCTGGAACTCCCTTATAGTGGACTCTTGTTCGGCGCTCGTGGGCTGCTCTCGGGGCTCCTGTTCTTGTGCCTCCTTGATCTCTTGCTGCTGCCTATGCCATTTCTCTAGAGCATCACCTAGCGCTTTGAAAGGTTGGCTGGTTGATGAGTCTCTTGCATCATCGAGTTCAGTTTGAGAAGGTTGCTCTTGTGCCTTGGAGATACTGCCCTTCTTGCCAGCAGCTGTATCTTGTTCAGCAGCATTCTCGCCCATCTCTCCATCTTCTCTCTGGGCAGCGTTGCTTTGAGCATTTGACTCCTCAGTTTGGTTAGGATCCTGATCTTGGCCGCCGCCCTTAACGTCACTAGGCGCAGCGTCTTCCTTGGCCGCATTGACGTCGTCGTTAGAAGGCAGCTCGGCCATCTCGCGATCCTCTGTTGCTTTCTCTGGCTCGTCGCCTGCCTGTTCGTCCTCTTGAATCTTAGACTCTTCCTCCTTTTCAGTTCCCTCCTCTGGTTCTTCATTATCATTATCGGCATCTGCGGGTGCCATCTCCATTTCTGTATCTTCCCCAGCTTCACTTCCATCGTCGCTCACTTGCTTCTCATCCTGTTCTCCTTGATCAACGTCAGAAAGTTTGTCTAGCTCATCGTCGCTCAAGGATGACAGGGAAGCATTATCGTCTCCATCAATATTCATATCATCAGGCAGCGCCAATGCATCTTGTTCCTGGACATTTTGGTCCTGCATGTTGGTCTCATCTTGTTGCTGGCCCTCTTCTTCTTCCGCGGCAGGGTTTTCGTCCATATTCTCATCGGTCTGCTCGTCGGCCTGCTCATTGTCTTCTCCAGACTCAGCATCTTGATCTTGAGCGTCAGGATTGGTATCGGCAGCAACCTGTTCATCCTTCAGTTTCTGACCCTTCGTGTTCTCTCCCTGTTGGTCTTTCTCTGCCTCATCCTCGTTTTCTCCATCCCACATCTTCTCGTCGACGGCCGAAGGATCCAGATCATCAACGTCACCGGCTTCTTCGTCCATCTCGTCACCGCTCTCGTCCTCGTCGCCGGACTTCGAGTCTTTCTCCTCGTCATCGCCGCCATCCACGCTCTCAAGGTCGCCTTCCAGCTCCTGGTCAGCCATGTCAACCGCATCCTTTTCGTCTTCCATATCTTGGCCGGACTCTTTGTTTCCTTCCTGGGCTAGTTCAGATAAATCTTCATCGGGCTGGATATCCTTGCTGATATCCTCGGCGCCCTCTCCGTCGCCAAGACCAGTTCCGCTCTCCAATTCACCATTTTCGTTTGACGTTTCATCGGACTTCTCTTGAGGAGTGCAGAATCCCTGAGAAGCCAGTTGAGTAAAGCTTTTGCTCAATTTATAGCCTAGCTTGCATGTGCTCCTGTGCGTTTCTACGAATGTCCCGATCGAGCGGTGGCAAATCGCCTTGTATTGGTCGATGATAGGAGAAAGAACCGCCATCAGAGCTGTTGAGATGTTATTTGAATCAGGGGTTCCCAAATCGGTTTTTGCGAAGAGATCCAGGGTCTCTATTATGCTCTTTTCCACTTTGTCTATACGCAGGGCTCGCATGGAGGAAACCATGACATCGGTGTAATTGACCAGCCATCCAGCATCCTCTTGCGATGTAGGTAACCTCGCCACCGTTTTCTTGAACTGCTCAATGGTAACCAGGATGCTGTCGCAAAGGTTCTTTGAAGCATCGAGAAGGGCACCAGTCTGTTCGAATCTGGAATCTGGTATGGGTAGCGACTTTTCATCAATAATCGTCCACAATCGGATCTGCTGGAGAAGAAAGGCCAATTCTGGCCATTTACCGCACGCATCATCCAGCTGGGCTTGAAACTCGTTAAATATCGATCTGACATGAGCTTGCAGTTTCAACTCGTCGACTGAAATGAGTCTGTTGGGAAGAAGAGGGAAAGACTTCCACTCAGTAGAAAGGTGCTTCAGCTTCTCCAGCCAAGTGTTGAGAAGTCCAAGGACTCCCTCATTGTTGATATTGCCGAGCTTGCCATGGACCGTGACAAGGTGTTTGCCGACTTCAAGGATATGGATAAGCCAAGTCGAAGCCCTTTCGCAATTGCTCCAGTGTAATTCGGCCTTAATTTTCTTGCCACCTTTCGAAAGGCCAACTGAGCGAATGTACTCTGAAGAGGTCGACAAAACATCATAGCTCCTAAGCGCTTTTGCAAGCTCGCGTCTTTGGTTTAGCGTGATATGAAGTATGCCTTCCAGTAGCCCGATACTTCTGTCAACCTCTGCGGAAGTCAGATCAGCGGAGTGGTCTTGGGAGACGCCTCGGACGCGTGGCGCAAGATCAAGCATCTTGTGGAAGTCGTAGTCCGAGCTATTAATATTCCCCACAGGTTGTAACCCGAATGCTTCCGAAGTAGCAAGTACCGTAGAGAGCGAGTCCTGTTGAGATAGGAGATCAGTAGCATGGTTGTATTGAATCCCCATCTGCCTAGCTTCTTTCAGAGTCTCTGCAAATAGTTTCCGTTTACGAGACTTCAAGTGCTTTACCAAGGCTTTGTTCTCTTCTGTGAGGGTACCCGGTGTCTCTTTGCGAAGCTCAAGAGCCGATGACTCGAGATTAGTGAGAAAAAAGTCAATGGCTTCACCAGCGTCCATGGTAGACTCCGGGACTCGACCCAGTTTATCCATGATATCGATGGTTTTCTTAGCATTGGCAAGCCTTCGGTAATCATCTGCCCAGCGGGTGAAACTTTTAGAACATAGTGCAATCGCAGCTTGATCAACAGACACAGTCTGTGTCTGGGCAGCGACAGATTCGCTCTCGTCGTGTGCCTCATCTGGCAGGCCAGCATCAATAATCGGTTTCATGGGTCGACCTAAAACTTCTCGGAATTTCCGCACAATCCGGAAAAGCTTCTGGTGAGATTTGCGGGCGCTTTCTCGCAGAGCAGCAATATTCGTGTCTTTCCAACTCGCTAGGAGTAGCACATCCTTCATCTGCTTCTCAAGAGGGGTTCTGCCAGTGCGAATCGAATCTTCGACCGGCTTCGTATACCGGGAGTAGAAGCTGATAAAATTCTGAAGGCCATCTCGGACTACTGATATGGAAGGGTAGTCTGTCGCGAGCAGCTGCAATTGCTTCTGGAGTTGCTTCAGGAGACCGAGCCGGCTGGCAAATTGACCGACGGGTGCCGATGAGAAATATGTTTCCAGTTCCTTGAGCAGGCCGGATACATGTTGCGAAAGATCATCTCCGGCATGAGCTAGAGTAAGTGGTACAGAAATGATTGCTTGGTATGCGATGAACCACCAGGAACAAGCATCCTCTTCGCTCTTCTTAATTTCCATGTCAAATAGCTTCCCCCACGTTGAGAGCTCCAACCGCCGCCAGCCAACAAGTAGGTCCGTTAGCCGATTGTATACCGGCGAGACGCCGTACACTTTGCTGGCCCAGCCGCCAAATTGCCATTCGTAAACGAAAGCATGCAGTTGCTCCACTTTCGATATCGTTTTAGCGAGAGGATCCGAGTGTCCAAGTTGAAGGATTTTGTCGCAAGTCAGCACAACATCAGTTAGCGGCTGCAGATGACCAATCTCGTCAACATGTTGAAGCTTTCGGAAACGGGTGCGGATATCGTTGACAAGGGTAGCGAGATTGCGTGCCTCTGGAAGATTGCTATCCGTATAGAAATTGTAGTCCGCTGAGCAGGAATTCGACCGTATTTCTTGCAGCCTCTCGTCCAGAGACAACAGCGTGGCTGAGAGTATATCTCGGTCTGCAACACTAGGGTCAATATTATCTGATATCTGTCGGGCGAAAGATTTGTTAAGGTCCATAATGCTCTTAGATGCTTCTTGTGGCACGAGGAAAATCTCTCTATGCATCTGTGCCAACTTGATCGCCAGTCCTCGGGCGTCCTTCACCTTGGGTTTCTCTGTCTGACGGCCCTCGTCGGCCTCATCGAAGCTCGGGAACAGCTCTTCGAATGCTTCTTGTTCGGCGGCCTCTTCCTCGCTCAATCCCCCTCGGTAACGGTACCAGCTCTTCTTTGATTCTTCAGCTTTCTGATCTGCTTTGAGCTTTTCGGTCCATTGATCAAAGAGTGAATGCAATGCTTGGAAGACGCCTAATTTGACTATATCGAGTCCGCTTGAGCCTTCTACAGCTACCACCATGCTGGCATATTGCAGGTATTCCAGACTATGGAACGATGGTATCGACTGTAGATTCGATGTCTCCAGTTTTCCGCCGATGTATGGTGCTAGACTTAGCAGCGTGTTTGACGGACGGCTGTGGTCTGCGGGTTCCGTGCTAGCCTCTCTCCCGAGATACAAGCCGAGCTCTAAACAATGAATAATATTGACTACAGGCAGGCATATGTCCTCATACGCACGGTAGCGTTGTTTCAGACGATGAGCGATCCTCGATATGTTTTCGTGGATGACATGCAGCTCTTGCGTTGCGGTATCTAAGCCCGAAATATGTTGGAAAAGTACCAAGCCGATATCCGACTTAAGAACAACTTTCAATAGACTGTTAAACTCGGCTTGGACCTTGGGTAGCTCAGAGTCCGCGGGGCGATACACAGCCTGGATTGCGCTGGAAGGGGCAGGCCCAAGATGCACAATTTCTTCTTCGAGTAGCTCGCACCGTAAATTCGTAGACTGGCCTGTCTGGAATTTTTCAAATTCCCGAAGCGTTTGGAGTTTTTGTTGTAAGGTTTCCAGAAGCTCCTGGTAGTTCTTCAGCTCCAACTGTGGGCGCAATTGTGGATCATAGGCCTTGTCAGGAACGAACAATTTGACCAAAGCCACTGAAAACTGAATCCAGGTACTTGCGAGATAAACACGTGGTGTTTTGGACTTCGTAGCCGCAATACAGGATACGAGAGCGGGAATCAAATGGTTTGTGGCTATCCCGGAGGATGCTCCCAAGCTTGCATTGGGTAGTAACTTTTCCAGATCAAATATTAAGCCACGCTCACTGAAATTGACGTAAGAGGACTCATCCGGCAATGACTGAGCAGCATCCCAAGCTGACGCAAATGCAGCAGCCGCAGAAGGGTCAAAAATAGTCATCAAGTCCATCATAAGCTGCCAAAGCACTTGACCAAGCTTGCTAAGACGGTCATCCGTTATTTTTTCGGTGTTCGAGCAAACCTGGTGTGCTAGGGTTGGTAGTTCGGCTTCGAGCGAAGTCAATAAACTAAGACTTGCGGTGTCAACCGTCTCGAGCTTCGATAGAATCTTGGCTGATAAGTTCGTATCCCAATATTGTCGCTCGCTATCATCCGTGAATAGGTTTTCCATAGAGATCAGGAGCTTCGACGTGCTAGAGCCACTGTTGATGCGCATTTGAGTAACCAGGGGAATATTTGACAGTAAGGTCATCTCGTTTGATGTATGCGACAGGTCGGCTTGGCGTACCATAAAATCGAGTACGGTAATCTGTCTCAACGCCTCAAATTCGTTGACCATAAATGGAACACTTGATGCGCCATTATCGCCCAGTTTGCTAAGCAGTTGGTCGATTTCAATCTTCAGGGTCTCCAAGAGACTTTCCGCGTCTGACTCACTCAACCGGACGAACCGATATGCCTTGACAAATGAGTCCATGACTTTGGCAAGATCTGCCGGTTTGGCTGCAGACTGCCATTTGATCGAGTCAAATTGCGATGCTAGTTGTTCCATGCGGCAGACGTGATCAAGTAGCAGCTTGTTTCCTATTGGGACTGGTCTGAAGGCTTTCCAAAGAACTTCCATACTCAAACCCGTGGACAATTTGAAACCCGAAGTAAAGCATCCATCTAATTCTGTGAGAATGCGCGAGATCAGTTCACGAGTCTTTTCTTCGTTCGCGCGAGACATATGCCTAGATAAAGAATCCGACATGAGTTTCAGGTGAGCTTGGAAGGACGCCTCCTCGAAAGGAGACGTAACAAGATATTGATATGTCTTCCGCCAGTAGTACATCAAGTCTCGAAAGAAATATTTTCGTTCCTACCCACGTTAGCATCTGACATAGTATCAGGGTCTTATTTGATACTCACCCTCCATGATAGACCATTGGGGAGCTGAGACCGGATGAACGAATCAACCTCCCTTAGAACGCCACCGAGAAACCTGGATGCCCCAACAGTAGAATCCTTCGACACTGCGGCAACGCTAGCAGCTAAACCCGAACGTTGGAGCCGATTTAATTGCGAAACTTTCATGCCGCCGGCACGGGTATCTTCAGATGTTTGCGCTCTGTGTGCCTCGATAATGTCTGAGTACAGTTCGTAGCAAGCTGCCAACCAGAAAGGCAACTCGACGGAATTCAGTTGGAGTAGGGGAACAACCACGGCATTTTGCAGGGGGTGGAGGGGCTAAAATTTCGTTAGATTTTAGGGGCAGAACGAAAAAAAGGGGCCAGGAAAACCAACCTGCATGCTTTCAAGTTTATGCACCACTGTTACAGGCATTGTCGCGTAGAGGTTGCGAATAGCCTGCTGAGCGTGGGCCACCATCGGCGACTTGAGGAAGTAGTTGATATCCTCGACACGAGATACGACGGTCTCTCTCTGTTGTGACCTTTGCATGTTCAATGATTTCTTATTGAAATTAACGTAGCTTTCAAGTAAGAGTAAATCATCGAATGATAAGTTGTGCAGTGCCATAGACGTTATGTTGGTCTCATTCTCGGTGTCAAATGACTGTGCTGAAGAGACCAAGTCGTACCTCTGCATCCTCGATTCTACCTCCGCAACTCGTCCTCGCCAGGGTACCGACACTTCATTATGCGGCTCAATGTATATCTCAACGGCACGATTTCTCATCGCCCTCGAGAGTTCTCCGTAACGAGGATCAACAGTTAGGAATATCCTAAAGTTGGGGTGCGGCTTGATAACTCGAGGTTCACCATTCGGCCCGCAGTGCTCATTTATGACTAAAAAGCCATCCGGTTCCAGCAAAGAATTCAGGCGGTCGAGAACAGAGGCACTGCAGAGGTTGGCATTATCGAGCACCAACCAATCTCCTTTTTGTAAAGCCTGGACGATAATGCCATCCAGCCACTCAAACCTAGGGTTTGAGATGCCGCTGGGACGCTCAAGAAGTATACGCATGTTCGAGAGCATAGGCGCCAGCGGCGAATCAGCTGGAATTCCGCTTTGCAGGGTGTCAATGCAGCCCATAATATCTTGACATTGGTCTATCGGGTCTTTCACAGAGTCGAGTAGGCTAAGTAAGTCGACGGCCGAATCCGGGATGCCTTCCGCGCCTTCGACTAGGGCATTCATGATTGACGTCTGCAATACTTCTTTGAGCTGCTTCAAAGCGGTATTCACTTCGCGTAAGGGGTCAGACTGCTCGAATCCGCCAACAAGATCCATGGTGTCTATGTCTGCGTTCATGGGAAATGTGACAAGAGATTTTCCCTTAAGTGCGGCGGCATACTGAAGGAGCATAGACTTTCCACTACCCGAAGATCCCACGAGTATGCATGGGATATTCTGGTTGATACAGATTAAGAGAGATTCAATCTCCGTGAGCCGCGACGTAACATCCATACTAGGAAATCGGGACAGCTGCACAAGCTCATTTCTTTCCACCACCGCAAGTCCAACTTGGGCTGAGGAAGAGTTCATGTTATGAAAAAGTTGGTGTGCTTTGGGTGGCGCACCAAAAGCTTCCATAAAGTACCTATCAACCTCGAGTCTGTCCTTCTCGGTTCGAAAACGTTGCCGAATTGCCAGATTCAAGAAATCGTCGACTTTACCAGTGCTAAGCAGAGGATCTTGAGATGTGAGTAAGTGTAGCCAACGTAGTGTATCTCGAAGGTTGAATTCCCATGGACTACCTTGGGATCCAAAAGCTCTTTCAACTACAATAGCTGTCTCGAGGTTGGAGATGAACTTGATCATTTGCCTAATGGTATCGGCTGACACTGAAGCACCAAAATTGTGTTGAGCAATGTGCATGAGATCCTCTTCACTGAACACATCAGCATATACAACAATGAACCGATTGACGAAAGAGCTAGGCAGTCCCTTTCTTCCTCCGCCTTGGTGGTGTGGATTTTGCGCAGCGAAAAGACGGAAGTCGGGATGTTTCTTAAAGACTTGATCGAGTTCGGAAACGTAAACTTCTCCTCGATGATCGAGACACGCGTTGAGACCTTCAAGAACTGACTGCGAGGCTAAGTTCATCTCGTCCAAAAGTACCCATTCTCCATTCTGCATGGCACGGAGAAATGGTGCATCTCTCCACGCAAAATGGCCAGCCTCGGCCCCTTCAATGGGCACGTCAGTTCCGAAAAGATCCATGAGGTCAGTCTGGTCAGAAAGATTGATCCTAGTCAAGGGTCGCCCACACCCACGAGCTAGAGCGCTGACCAATGCCGTTTTCCCTACACCTGGACTGCCTTCTAATAGAATAGGCTTTTGCACTTGAAGAGCACGAACTATTCTCATCAGGTTGAGCTTAGTAGTAGGCGTGTCCAAGGCAAATCCCTCAGGATAGTCCCCATCAACAGTACGTGCAATAGAGAAGTCGCCAATTCGTAATTCGTTAGAATTGAAGACCACTTTTAGCGGAGCACGATATATTGTAGTTGAATCGCAACGAAGAAGCTCACTTAGCTTGTCCAGGCATTTTTGTCGCTGCATATCTATGCCTTTGGGGTCAATCGCGATCAATGCAGACGGGTTCGCGCCAAGAGTGTCAATGAAAACAGTTGCGGCTCCATGGATCATGGAAAACACCGGGTCCTTACCAGCACTCTCATTAACGAACTTGACCCAAACTAGAATGTCTCGAATAGAGAAAGCCGTAGAAGCGGTAGATCGGAAGTTTTGTCCAAACCAATAGGAGAACTCGACGATGACTTTGGAGAAGGATTGAGCCCAAGGCTCCAGCTTCGAGGAGACAATTTGTAGCACATCTTCGTTTTCTGAAAGGGACGGAACCCAAATTTCAGTAAATCGGTTCCTGAGTGCCGGTGAAAGTTCTTTCTTGCCGAAATCACCACCCGGGTTCATGGTCGCTAAAAATTGAAATCCATCGGAACCTTTGATGAACGAGTCATCGATTCCCTTCTCCGCGAGTAGTAATGTGCGCTGAGGTTCTAGAACGGAGTTGAGTCTCTCCAACACGGAATCATCCGCGAGTGATATTTCGTCAAGAAGGAAAAATTGGCCATCTCTCATAGCATGGACCAGACTGCCATCTGCCCATTCGAAGAGTGCCTTGCTCTTGACTTCATTGTCGGCGATTCTTCCCCGCAGGTCCAATGGCAGTCTTGATAAAACCGATTCATCCAAAGCGTGGTAGGACTCAAGCAAAGTCTCTAAGCTTTCCACAGGAATCTGTTCAAGTTGCTGCAAAGCTTCGGTAAGGTCCTGAATCAACGTTTCCACAATAGCACCTCGGTTTCTGATTGGCCTTTGGGATCCGATAAGATCGCCAGTTTCGGTGTTTTGGTGGGCATTGACAATGTGCAGTTCCTTACCAAGAGACTCCGCAAGAAGTTGACATACAGTTGTCTTACCGCAGCCAGTTTCTCCAACCAAAAGCACAGGTTCGTTGTGGCGAAGCGCGCTAGCAACTAGAACATACAGGCGGCGCATAGCATGAGTCCAGACAACGTCCTGTCCATTTTTTGGAGGTTGCGCTTGGAGGTAAGGTGATTTCTGAATGTCGTAAAGTTGACGTTGATCGATTTTGACTTTGAAAACAGTCTCGATTACCCTTTTAACCGCCATCCGTTCTTCTTCATTCCTGACACGTTCGGCGAGGAGCATAAAGCCATTGGCTGCAATTTCCTCTCGTGTCTCAGCGCCCCTAAGAGCCCATCGGAATAGATCTCTCAGTGTTGCGAAGCTGTCCTTGTTTTCGAATAGCCGGCTTGTTTGCCGTAACCTGGAGAGCTCCTTGTACACATTGACTATTTTCTTGCAGTCAGAGGGAGCGGTGTGCAGACTACGTTTCTGCAGAATGATCTCAAGCTCATCTTCCGGAATGTCATCGAAATGCAATTCCAAAAATCGATTGCGAAAAGCACGTGACAGTACTTTTCGACCTCCGTACAAACCAGGAGGGTTTTGGGTCGCAAACAACATGAAATTTTCATGCGGACGTACCACTTCTTGTGTTTCTGGGATCAGGAGTTCGCGGTTGTCGTCAAGGAGACGATTTAGTGCCTCTAAAACATCGGTAGGTGCGAGGTTAAGCTCATCAAGCACGATCCAATGTCCTTGCCGAAGGGCCTGTACTAGCAATCCTTCTTGAAAGCGCAATTTGCCATTCGCATCGGAGACGTAAGTTCCAAGATACTCTTGTAAGTCCGTGTGTTCGTGGTTGTTTATTCGGACAAATTTATTGCCGCTGAAGTTAGCGAGATACTCGATCATGCTCGTTTTTCCCGCCGAGGTAGGACCTTGTATGAGAATTGGAAAGCGTCTTGTCGAGGTGGCTCTCACTAAGTTCAGGAGGTTGCGCTCTATGTAAGGTGTAATGATATAGTCGGCTCGCTCAACAGGAGTTTCATCACCCTGAAGAAGCCAGTACTGGCGGTTCTTGTCCTTGTTCATGAACTTAACATACTGTCTTCCATCATTGGGGTGTCTTGGAGGCTGCGCAAGTAGCGACCTCGAACCGCCTTGTCTGTCAAGGAGATGATGGTGGATTAATGGTACCAGTGTCTCCTCGGATGCTCTGTCCAGCAACGTCAGAAATCCCATGGAGAAACCCTCATACAAAGCTCGTCGGAGACCATAGAACGGAGAAACGTCATTCACATAGCTCAAGACCCGAGTCAGTGTTCGTAGACTGAAGTGTGGGACTTCATTTGCACCATCAACTAGTTTCTTTTCCTCAGCCCGCGTTTTTGTGTTCAGGTAGAGCCTAGCAATATCATCGGCGGCTTGATCGTCCTTGGCACTTTTTCCACTCAAGTAAGCTTTGACGATAGTGAGAAGGTCCTTCAAATCCTTATCCGGACTGCTAACGTAGAATTCCGTGAAGCGCGACCTAAGTCCCAAGGGCAGGTCTCGTTTACCAATATCTGTCGCTGGATTCATAGCACCGAATATGCGGAAATTTGGATGCGCCTTGACCCGTTCGATATCGCCGGTTTCCGATAATAAGATTGAAGGCTCGTCATTGGGACCCGACACGAGAAGGTCGGCAATGCTCTCTAGTGTATCGGGTGAGGCAAGGTTGATCTCGTCTAACAGCACCCAGTCCCCGTTCCTCGCGGCCTTGACAATATTGCCTTCGACAAAGGCAAAGGCGAAACTGCCTGAGCCCCCGGAAATCTGAATATCGAATTGTTCTAGACTTCTGGCAAATGCTTCCCATCGAGGTCTTAAGTTAAGTAGGGACTGTAGCTTCGACTCTACCTTCCGTCTTTTTGCGGCCGGTCTACCGTCAGAGTCGTCGTCGTTGCGGGCTTCGGCCTGGCTCTGAAGTTCCCCCACTATCTTGTTGAACATCTTGGGGGCTTCTCGCCACAGTTTCGACACTCTTATCCATTGGCCCTTCGCAGTGCACTTGCTGATCTGGTCGAGATATTTCTGGTTCTTGGAGGTGGAGATTCCAGTTGAGGCGAAGAGATCCTCAAACTCTTCTTTCAAGGGAACGGCGAGGCTCCGCGCATTTACAGGCTTGAACCCTCCTAGTAGGTCCCCAACCTCGCTTTGCTGCGACAAGTTTACAGCCACCAGCTTATGGCCAAGGGATTCGGCCAACTGTTGGATAACGGTTGTCTTTCCGATACCCGTTTCACCTACGAGAAGCACAGGTTCTCGTAGCTTAATAGCCATTGAAATTTGCTCGAGTAGCCTTTTAGAGTGACTCGTACTTGCGAAGGGTTTTCTTGACTTCGCCACTCTGTTGGAGAATTTTCTTCTGGTCAACATGACCCTTCCTACCTTGAAGCTACTCTGGCTCTCTTCGATTTGCGGCACGTAAGCTTTGAGATGGTGCTCGGTAAGCTGTTTAGAAAGATGCATCTCTTCTGCGATAGAGCTAGCAAGAATAGCTCTCGCCTCTGGTTTGGAAAGGCTACCACAAAAGCAGTCGATCGCGTCCATGAACATCCAATCTCTCGCAGTCTCGTTGATAGGTTCATCTCCAGTCTTGCAGCCTGAAGCGACTAGGGTTTCCTGGAGACGGCGGCACCATTTCAGAACGTCTCGAGGAGTGACTGGGCGCTCTACTGTACTTCGTCCAGCATTGGTTATAGATAGTGCACTGGATGGATTGCAGAGCCGTTTGTACACTGACATGATCATCGGTGTATATCTACGCAGCGTGGGAAATCTTCCAACGATGATCTGCTCGAGTTCGATCGGTGGGGGGATCTTTACATTCGACATATGCCAGAAGCGCTGGCCTAGCATATTTGGGAGGTTGTCCTGGCCATTCATTCCTCGTGTAGTCCGGACGGTAGCAAAGAGCCGAAAGCTGCTTGGAGCCTCTACTGTCTCTCCGCGACTGGGAATCAGTAATTTGCCGTATTCGACTAGAGGTAATAAGGTACTCATCACTTCGTTCGGTGCCCTATCTAAATCCTCAATTAAGACCCACCGTCCCTCACGAACGGCCGTGGTAAGGACACCCGGTCGCCAGGCAAATGATCCAGGTTTAGAGCCTGTAGAGTAAAGACCAATAAGCATCTTGGCATCAGTCTGCTCGTTGAGGTGCAACGTGACTAGGCCTGACTCCATGCCGAGCTCGCGAGCAAGCTCATGCACGATGGATGTTTTTCCAGATCCAGGCAACCCGTGAAGCAATATGGGCCCTGATTTTTGAAAGTTCTGCGCAAGGATCTCTAAGTTACTTAGGGTGGTCGGAGTATATACCAAACCGGACGGCAATTGAGGTTCGCCATTTGGTCGGGGAAGGATAGTTGTATTATATCGAGTCACCAATTTAGTGAGTCCTTTCTGGGAAGCATCGGTTGAGCTTATACGTTGCTGAGATTCGTCACACAATTTCCGTCGAAGATCATCTAACACCTCGGCTCTTCGACGCTCAAACAGAGAGAGAAAAGCGTAATCGACAGCCATGCCATCTACATCGTCGATTAAATACTCGCCTTCTGAGATGTGTTTGCGTAAAAGGGCTTCATAGTTGCGGTCGGAAATGTTGAGTTGAAGGGAGTATATCCTAATAGCGAGATACTTGACCGGGGCGTGACCATGAACAAACAAAGTTCTCATCCGAGATGGCGAAACTAGTTGACCAAATGTTCCCTTGTCAAAATTAAGGAGCCTCCAAAATGCAAGTAGAATAGGCAGTAACCTTTCTTTTGTCGTCTCGAGCTTCTGCAATGAGTTGATCCAGAAGGGTGATCCGGAGTCGTGTATAAGCGAGGTCTCTCGGATATACTGTTCCAGGAAGACGGATAGGTGAGGTGCAAACGGGAGGATTCTCGCAAAAGAAGCGATAATGGCATCCTCTTGACCTCCATTTCGAGGCTTCAGCAGCCATCTGGCGCATATGTCGGCGAATGTGCTCTCGAAGTGGGCGAAAATATGCCCTGTGAGTTCAGGGATCAGCGCTGCATCAGCAACACTAGAATAATTGGATATGGCTTCCAATAAGTCTGGAGGCAAACGCGCCAACTCCTGGTCAGGCACGAGGTGATCTTGCTTCCGGCTCATGTTGAAGTTTGCCATGAGTGCTGCCTAAAAGAAACTTATGTCGAAGGTAAATTATTGCATGCTCGTTGTGGTTTGCCTTCTAGTGGTAGTACGTCCACTCAGTTTTTCGGTATAATTCACTTATCGCTGTAACTTTTTCTGCCGGTTCTGTTAAAATTTTGGCGGTGAAGACCTAGAGCCCACCAAGTAGCACTAAAATGTGCGGGGACAGTGCCACAGATACATTTCACACTCTATGGCAAGAACACACATATATCACAAAAGATGTCCAGTAATTATACTAACGAAAAACATACGGCTCTCTGATGTTTGAGGAGATACAGGTTCATTTAGAGACTCATAAATAGTACCTACCTTAGGTAGGTAAATCAAGATCTATTTACAGAGAATAATCTCAGAACTCATATGAACAACAAGTGCCTGGGAACACTGTGAGTCTTATAGCACCCCACTTAAACTGGCACTGACGGGGACCACTGAGCTTAACCAAATCGTGCATCGAAAAACTCGAAAGGGCAAAAAAACGGCATCACGAGCTTCTACTTCAGTCCCGACGACACCGACATCCTACAAGCCAATTCCCAAACTCAAAAACAAATATCCAATATGTCGGTGCCGTGCAGATACGCAGCTCGAGGCTGCGCTCGGTCAATTCGTTCCGGCAATCCTTTCCAGGCGTCAAAATCCTTCCTCCAGGCCACGACACCCGCGATACAGCGACGGCACGAGACAACGGCAGCAGCGAACCCCAAGATTTCTGGCATTGTCGACCAGATCAGCCAATTGACGCTCCTCGAGACCGCCGACCTAGTCACCAGCTTAAAGGTGGGTTATTCTGGGTGAATTGGACCGGGCCTCATGAGCATCTAGGGTACTAATGCTCGAATTTATAGTCCCGATTGAACATCCCCGATCTACCCGTCGGTGGTTTCGCCGCAGGCCCGGCAGCAGCAGCGCCCGCGGCCGCGGAAGAGGCGGACGAGCCGGCGCCGGCGGCGCAGGAGAAGACGCTGTTCAGCGTGAAGCTGCAGGCGTTCGACGCGGGGGCCAAGGCCAAGATCATCAAGGAGGTGAAGAGCTTGCTGGGGCTGAGCTTGGTAGACAGCAAGAAGTTCGTAGAGAGCGCGCCCAAGCTGATGAAGGACTCGGTGCCCAAGGACGAGGCCGAGAAGATCGTGGCCACCATGAAGGAGCTGGGCGCCACGGTGGTCATGGAATAGATGATCATGGATCGATCGAATATACAGCCCGGGGGAGTTAAACAGCTCGAACGCCCCGTGTATACATGTAACCTACTCTGTATAACAAAATACAAAGGAACTAGACAGCCATATTTTTGTCTCATGTCATAGTGCCAACTCTGAGCTCGCCGTGGTTTCGTCTATACGTGGAGGATAGAGTAAAGAAGAAACTGGCATCTATTACACTACTTCTTATCAAGACTATATTCTATCACTGTCGACCGGTATCTAAACCCAGCCGTGTCTAGTATTCCAGTGTAGACGAGCTCTTCTACCATTGCTTTAATTCGTCGTCTTGTTCCGAGAGAAGCTCTCACTCAGCCCATTCGCCAGGAGATAAATAGTCCTCAGCATCGGCACAGGAACGCCCTTCTCCTTGGCGAGCCTCACAGTATTGCCCACAATCGCATCGACCTCCATGCTGCGGCTCTCAAGGGCATCCGCCAGCATCGAAGGCTGTATCCCCGGCAGATCCCTCACGCGGGCCCTACTAATCTGGAAGTCCACCAGCTCCTCATCAATTCCGCTATACCCGCACGCCCGCGCCACCGCCGCGATCTCCAGCATGACATCCCTAATGAACCCCAGCGCATCCTCCTCGTTCTTCTCGTCGGGTTTCTTCGAGTCGATGAACTCCCTATCCCGCAGCCGCGTAACAGCGCACACCGGGTTCCACGACGCGTTGACGAGCAGCTTGCTCCATCTCTTAGGCTGGATGTCGTCGTGAAGGTTCGCCGACGCGCCACCCTTTCTGATCAGGTCCACGAATGCCCGCGCCGCGTCCTTGTGCGCGGCCGGCGCGGCCGCGGGATACGTGCCCACGCGCAGCATCTCAACCTCGCTGTGGTAGACGACGCCGGGCGCGACCTGGGTGGCGGGGAAGTACGCGACGGTGCTCAGCACGGGGTTCTGCGGGTAGCGCCTCGCGTATTCTTCCTCGATGCCGATGCCGTTCTGGATCAGCACTATACCCGTCCTGCCCGGCGTGACCGCGGGGCCGATGAGCTCGGCGATGGAGGGGCGGCTGGGAAGCGCCTTGGCGGCGACGACCACGTAGTCGAAGAACGGCGGCTGCCCGTCGTTTTCTCCTTCGGAAGCGATCTGCCGCGCCGCGTCGGCGGCGGTCTGCGCGATGCGCGGCTTGCACTGCAGGTCGTTGCCCAAGATTTTGGAGTGGATGGTGAAGCCGCTCCGGGACGCCTCGCGGAAGTTGGACCGGCAGACGGCGGTGACGTTGGACTCGCCGATGGCGCGCGACAGGACCCAGGCGTACGGAATGCCGAGGCTGCCGGCGCCGAATAGCAACGCTCTCGGCATGGTTACGATTTGAGTAGGTATCTTAAGTATTTTGCTTCGGAAATGGTGAAATTGGGGCCCTGCCTGCTTGGAAGCTGTCCATCTTACCTAAGTCTTCAGGCTAAGAGAAATACCACCCGATTGTACTCGTATTCCGCCATACTTATTAGGGAGTCGTCCCTCCCCCCAGCCTATAAGCTAATATTCACCAGTAATTCTAACTAACTAATAATTCTAACTAACTAATAATTCTAATTAACTAATAATTCTAATTAACTAATAATTTTAATTAATTAGTAATTTTAATTAATTAGTAATTTTAATTAATTAATAATTTTAATTAATTAATAATTTTAATTAATTAATAATTTTAATTAATTAATAATTTTAATTAATTAATAATTTTAATTAAAATTTTTAATAAATAAATATATTAAAATTAATTATTAATTAATTTTTAATATATTAATTT